>NEWO01000029.1:643496-733212 GCA_003013225.1 Phalaenopsis aphrodite
GATACAGATACGCACAACACGGATATAAGATACTTCTATTCTTAAAAACAATGACACGAACATTAGTTGATATCTAAGTGATGGTCATGCATTTTATTTATTTTTCAAATTTTAATTTTGTATTGTGATTATTTTCGAAAACTTAAAATATATTTTCGGAAAATATTAAATAAAATAAAAATATCTATTTAGTTGAGCACAAATCTTGATGCAATTTTTTTTTTAAAAAAAAGGAAATTTACAAACGTGCTTGATAGTTCATATGTATTTGCTTATCTAACATCTAAAATTTTATATCACGCCAATAAGTAATATCTTTGATGTAATTTAAAGATTTGGGTGCTATGAATAAAAATATGAAAGTTTAGGCGGAGATATGTAAATAATTATCAGATAATATATATCACATTTAATTAGAGATATTTGCACTATCAATTCAAATAAATAGATCATATATTAAATAGCTTATAAATTTTATTTTACTATATTGATCACGGTGGTAGAGTAATGAATTATCGTCTTAATGTTGCACAAGAATTTAACACACACAAATAACAGAAGAGAAATAAGCAGGATGGGACACCTCGACTTTTTACTTGGAAAATCTTTGAAAGAGGAAAAAAACACGGGGCATAGCCCAGTTGAAATAATCCATTATGAATGAACATTTGTACTCATCATTCATAGTGAATTATTTCAACTGGGCAAGACCCCGTGATTTTCCTCTCTTTCAAAGGTTTTTCACGTAAAAAGTTGAGGTATCTCCTTTGGCTTACTTCTCTTCTGTTATCCGTGTGTGTTGAATTCTCGTGCAACGCTAAGACGATAAGCCATTACTCTACCGCCGCGAATTTACTGGCACGCATCAAAATAAAATCATAGATCATTTTATGATAAGTGCCTTATAAATTTTATTTTACTAACTTATCATTACTTATAGATTTTAAAATTAGAATATTGCCAAAAATATATCTCACAAAAACACATAAAAGACAAAAAATAGGGAGTTCTATGCCAATTGTGTCACAAAAAAAGAATCAATACTTCAATATATTCTCCAATAGAGCAAATGCTTCGCATACTAACAATTCCAAATGTTATCAAATGAGAGAGAAAAAATGAGCTAAAAATTTCAAAGCTCCATTTGTTAGCACCTCTATACCTACTAAGTTAGACTTTTTAGGAGAATTGACTAAGAAGTTATGGGAGCTCTTTCAATTCAACAAAAACATTATTACTCATTTTAGGAGATTATATATATATATATATATATATATAATAATAATAATAATCTAGTACTTTTTTTTGTAAGGCTCTTGGAATAAAACAATTTATTTCTATTTAATCTACATCTTAAATAAAACCAAAAGTTTAAAACCTTTAGGCTTAATCAATAAAATCAATTAGAAACCATAGGGATATTGTTACTATTTACACTAGCATATAATTTTCTTCATTCTTTTGGTATTTTATCTATCACATGTCAGCGGGACATCTGACTAGTGCAAATAACCAACTTTCATGAGGAAGGACGCCTGAAAATGCATAATATTCATTCCTTGCATGCCGCCAGATTCAAAACATATCCATACAAAAGGACAAAAGATGCGTTGAAGATCATACAATGAATCTTTTGAATGTGTCCAAATTTGCAAGATGCTCATACAAATATACCAATGTTTTGAAATCCATAAAAAAATATCTTGAAAATAAAATATTGCAACTAGCAAATGAACAAGTACATCAAGATGCATGCATTGTTAAGCTATATCAACCACTTGTGCTCCGACCCTTACGTTGAATGTACAATTATTTGGTCTAAGAATGTTATGGGTGGAAAATGCTATGAGGGTTAATAAGACGTTAAGTTAAATTATATTGTGTCTCAAAAATCATGTATTTTTTTTTAAATTCAGTACAAATAAATATGTTTAAAAGGCCGACAAGCTCCCCAATGAGATTTCTAAGTTCATTTACGTAAGCATATGATAATGTTGCATGGAGACATTATAAACTTAAACTAAATGAATATGCAAAGATTTTTAAAACTTATAAATCTTTTTCATAAATTAAATTTGAAGTTATTAGAAATAGGGGTGTAAACGAATCGAACGCGAACGAACATAGCTTGTGTTCGTGTTTGGTTCGTTTGAAATTTAGTTTGTTTGAAATAAGCTCGTGCTTGAAATTGTTCGTGAAGTCACGTTTCGTGTTCGTTTCTTAACGAACGAGCCGAACACGAGTCGAACACGAGCTGTTCACGAACAATAAGCCAGTTTGACATCCCTAATATTAATATATATAAATTAATTATATAACTTATATTATATAAATATATAATATATATATCAGCATATTACAAATCTATTATATTAATATACTATTATTATTATGTTACTATATATTATAATTTATAAAATTTAATTTTTTGAATATCATAAATTTTTTATATATAATTATTTTAAATTATTTTATATTTCGAACAATAACGATTCGAACACGAACGAACGCATCACTGTTCGTGTTTGGTTCATTTAACTAACCGAACGAAAAAAATTTGTTCATGTTCGTCTCGTGTACTTATCGAACAAATCGAACACAAACTCATTGACGAACCGAACACGAACTGTTCGCGAACAACGAGCTTTTTTGACAGCCTTAATTTTAGAAAACACATACTCTTGGGCAGGTCACTTTGCATGTAGAGTAAAATCATAAGTTTTACTTTGGTTAGTCTGACTTTCGTCTTGACGAGGAACAAAGTCGACAAGATTAGGCCCCCGCTTCGTCAATTTAGTCCTCACATGACCAGTCCAACCATCTTCTTTTAATGAACTAGGGATGACAGATTGTTGCTCTAATAATTTTCAATCAATGAATTATAGCTAAAATTATAATCATTAATGTAGTAAATGACACATGCCGATGATAATTGTGTTGAAAGTAAACTCAACTCAATGGGTTCACTTATAAAATCAAGCTCTTTAGGTTACAAGTTTAGCAGCTTAAATCTCTATTGATTGACGCATTGATGATGAATCTCAACCCGAGAGGACTATTTTTGAAACTAAGCTCAAAAAAATATTTAAAAACTCTATTAATATAAAATTATAAACTTGGTCTTTTATAACTAAGATAGAATTCGGAAGTTTCGAAGATGATGATCGTGTTGAAAATAATTATTAGTTAGAGATGTCTCTTTTCCCAAATTATATTTTCAAATCACAAAATTAGGAAAAAAATATTCAAACAAATATGTAAGTAAAGTTTAAAATAAACCCCTAATAAAGTTTGTGAGAGTGAAAAGTTTATTGTTAATTTACTGCTCTTACAGAGCCACTGTCATGTTAAATATATTAATACATTCATATTCAGATCAAATTGTGCTAGTAAGAATATGAACCGAGTTTATTATTTATGTGGTTTGACTAGTAGGCTCTACAAATAAAATAATTATGACCAGAGTCTTCTGATTACGTAGTTTGATAGACGCTCTCCACTATATTATAGTCACAACTACAATCCATATATTCTTCAACAATTTTCTACTATTTTAAATTATGAATCATAGGATATACATGATATGACATAAAACTCTATGTAAGCAAATGTCAACTTGAACTTGTCGCTATAGATAGATATTACCCCATGTAATCAAGATCCCCTTGAATAAATCAGCCTATAAGTGCCCACAAAGAATATTCCATCACGTTGACTATAATGTCCTCTAACTAAATAGATCAAGAACCATGATAATCCAAAATGATGGAACAATTTTATCTTAATTGGGTTTGTTATCATTCCCTTCATTATTATCATAAGCTCACTATAATAAATCTCATAACCAAAAATCCAAATTTGTTGCTACTATATATTGAGTGATTACTGCTATAATGGCTAACCTTAATAAAAAAATGTTGTCATGTGATCAGAAAGGGTGATTAACGATAGGGGCTTGCGCCTCTGAGAAACCTCAAAGCTCAGATCTTAATGTCCTTGCAAAATCAAGACATAAAATTTAGGAACTGTGTTATTTGCTATCTGATATGTCTTTCCAAAGTTTCACCAGCAACCTCATGTAAAACTATCTCTTCATCATTCATTCTTAGAGAGAGGCCATGGCTAAAATTTTTTGAGCCCACACAGATTAATGACCGCGACTTTATATATGCTTAAAAATATAAGTATTTAATACTGCTGCTAAAAGATATAATTCCTCAGCAACTATACCAAAACTTAATAACAGTTATAGATTCGATAAATATGGATGTAATAAATATTCAATAATTGTAAAGTCACACTTATCAACGCAAGTATACGTATCTCTCAAGTAATAGATGACTCTAATGGAGTCTTAGATATCGATCCCACATGGAGTAATATTAGAACTACGAACTAAGATTTTAGAAAAGCAATACTTTAATCGCAACAAAGAAGTTCAATTTGCTTATCTATCACTAATAGACAATTGAAATAAATCTGTAATTTTAATAACTATTAAATAACTAATTATACTAATGAAGACTCTAATGTAATATTCAATATATAAGAAAGCTTCATTCTCCTCGTCAAAAAATTATAGTGAATGGATAAAGTGAATCAGTTCAATTTGTATTGTGCCAAATAGGAGCATACACATTCTTTACCCTTTGGTCCAGGCATAAAGAACATTGACTAATCCTACGCTTGTTTACTGAATCTGCAGCTAGGCTGGGAAGATACCGACTCTCACTTTAGAGCTCCCACGTTCCCCTCACCTGAGGGCTAACATCTACACTTCAGCACCCAAACGATAGAACCGAATTGATGATTTTAGTCTGTCACTCTAAAATCTCTAATTCTACGTCTGATAATATTATTCACATATTTATTTGCACCCAACTTTCAAGGGCTTTGACCTCCCTGAATCTTGAATGTAATCTTCACTTTAGTTGTAAAACTCAACATATTTTAAAAAATCAATTGACCAGATTGAAAGTAAATTAAGATCAAAGTGAAAAGATCATCACAATTTCTTAAACATTTTCATGGCTTCACCAATTCAAATCACCATTTCACAAATCTCAAGACAAGAAGAAAGACAGAGAAATATACTCAGATCTCAAGGAGAAAACACAACAAAACTCGGAATTCATATATAAAAACAAAGTCATACAAACTACAACAATAAATAAACTTATCTCTAATTTCTCCCCAAGAAAACTCCTCGAAGTTCCTCTGAATCTCTTCCTTTCTTTACAACACACAGAATTCCTTTTCGAAGCGGCAAGGAGGAAGAAATCTCTCACTTTCCCTCCACTCTTACAATCTCTCGAAGAATTCCTCACAATTTTGACACTCTAGTAAATTCTCTATACACTAATAGGACTTCTCTAACCTCCAGGACCTATCTAATTTTCGGCCAAAATCTTCTTTTAAAGTTGTGGATGAGCTTTCCCAAGAGTTGCATAAGTATCCCTTCAAAATTTATCCTCATCCAAAGCCTAGTTGGACATAACTACCGAGCTTGCCATCGGCGGCCTCGAGGGCGCCGTTGGCGGACCTTTTTAATGAATTATTTCTGGAATCTCAGGAAAATTTCGCCGTCGGCGGGGGTCAATGGCGCTGTCAGTGCCTTAGTTCAAATCTTCACAATTTGGTACTTCTCACTCCAAATTCGCTCCTTTTTTGCATCTTTTTGCTCTAATGACCATAATTCATCATTCCTGCAACAAAATAGCAAAAATATTTTTCTTTAAAGTGCAATATCATAAAAAATTGTATAAAATATGTATGAAAATCTCAACATATTTTTCTTTGGTCAATTAATATAGTTAGTTGAATATAATTAAGAAATAGGGGTAGGGCTGCTATAATGGGGCAACCATACTTGAGGTGTTAGAGTTAAAATGATCAAAAATAACTTTATGATGGAGGTTTGACAGACACCTAGGTGGCAAAATGATGACAACGGTTTAATGATAATATTCAGAAAATGGTGGCTAAACATTGATGCTCGGATGGAAGAGGTTTATTGGTTTTGTAAGATTAAAAATATTGAAAATATCAACATCTTGTCCTGGTGGATGAGGAATGCCAACTTTACCACGAGGGAGCCTATACAGATGCTTTTAAGGGAAAAAAACTTCAATTAATAACTTAACTTGTTTTGGGTAAACTTTCTCACTTTATGCTTATATTTTTTTTAGCCTTCCCATAAGAGTAGAAGAGTCTTGTTAATATGCCTTCGCAAATCGAGTTATATACATCAAAGTGGAAAGGAGCAAAGGCCTATTCAAAGATTGCTCCCTAAAAGGTGTTTGTTGTAACTAGGAGCTATGTTATGTGATATGAATATTATGCTTCTTGATCATCAAATAAGTGTTGGGGGAGTTTGTGAAGGTGGAATAGTTTCTTACAAAAGAAGTTAAATTATTACATGCTAAATAAAAAATTAAGTCTTAGCTTAATAAAAATATCCAAAATGCGGATAGGTGTGATAAATAGTATATTATATAATTAAAGTTACAAAACACTTCAATTATTTTCAATTAATGAAGAGGGTATTACATAATTGTGGATGCTTAGTTATCCTTATATAATAGGGGTAGTCACACAATAGTGGCATTGGAGATACAACAATAGATTGGGGATAATAATTGGACTGCAATGGTTGTATCATAGTAGGTAGATTATAACAACCGGTAGGGATGACCTCTTATTATTGTTTGTTATCACTAGCTTCCATCTCTTTTAAATTGTTTAAAACTTTACTTTCTTCTCTTTATTTCTTTCATGTGAAGAATAAGAGGTTTCTTTAAAAAAATTTTAAAGAGTGACATTTTATTAAATCATTTCAAAATCTCAAAATATTTCATTGATTTAATCATAAAATATTCTTTTAGCATTTAAGCATCTTTGATTATTCATTAGATCATTGATTATTCTCTTAGCAATGATTGTTTGATAATTAGTAGGCTATAACCGTCGTTTATGGTAGTTGACTGTGATTTTTAGTGGTCACCAGCTTCCATCTATTTTAAAGAGTTGTCTTAGGATCTGTTTGGGGAAGCTACAACTAATTAATAAATAACTGCACAACAGTTGTGGCAAGATGTTATTATTTGTTTATTTTTTGTAGTTCCAAAATTATTGAGATGTTTCTGGATAAATGATCATTCCGCCGCTATATTGTAATGTTGTTTACAACATAACTGTTCATACTAGTACATTCCATACATGAAAACAACTATCAAGTGCAAAATATTACAAAACAAAAATAGACATATCACTAAACAATGAATAATATGACTAAACTTTTTTTTAAAAAAACTATTAAAATAATAATTAATAATATTATAAAATTATTTTTAAAATGCAGATTGTGTATGTCACGAGATAAGCCGTCCTCCAGGGAAATTCTCCACACCCGATCACTTCGTCGGTGAAATCTTCCAATCAATTTGCCCACCTAAGGTAGTGTGATTCTTTTTTAGGTACCTATAAAATCGTCTCCCGTAGTTATGTGGCTGTAGTAAATTAAGCAGGGAACATTGTAGTTTGCAGTAACAATGCAATGCTCTGGAGGTGCTGGAAATCCTTGAGTTTATCTTTCTTGAAGGCTTAAAACACACACCCTTAGATATAATACTGGAAAAAATTAATAATATAAGTAATCAATTAAATTTTGTGCAACTTTGAGATCTGATAGAATAAAATATATAAACTAATGAATCTATCACTACCTCTACCTCCACACACCAACTACCTTGCACCACCAGCTCCACACACCAATACATCCACCAAAACAAACACAAGCACACACCAATCACCACCTTCACACACCAACCAAACCACCACCACCAACTCCACATCCAAACAACCAATCACCACCTTCACACACCAACCAAACCACCCTACACCTCCAATTCCACATCCACACGAACACATCCACCATCACAAACACCTCCACACACAACACCACTACTGCCACCTTGATCCCTACTTTTATATGTTAATGTGATGTATATGATTATATTCTTAATTTTTCCTTACTTATAATTCTTACTTTGCAACCAAGCCAAAAACTTGATCACCAGCAATAGCTAAGCAGAAACTTGACTTCGAAACAAATAAGAATATAATTATTATACTTAAATATGGGATACTACATAAGTATATCTATCGTTATCAAGAAATATAAGACTTTTTTATTAAGCCCCGAATATCGAACTCACATGGACAATTAACAATATGTAACTAAAATCAGAAGAAATTAGATAACAAAATTTACTTTGCACAATATTCTTACTCAAATTATAGATTATATAATAGGAATGAAAATTCAATTTTTTTGTAATTTTTTTTATAATTGAAAGTAAAATAAATAACTAACTAAATTTAACTAGATATTTGTAAGATGAAGTCAATATAAATAAAATATATCTTTTCTTATCATGAATCAGCAACAAGTATAGGAATTCTGTTGTGGAAGTATTCAAATTGTGTTGTGTCAAATATGAGCAATAATATTCTTTACCCTTACTAGAGATGCTATAAAAGACATTGGTTAATTTAAAGTTTGAATAATGTTGAAGACAGGTTAAGTAGAGAAGATATTAACTCTCATTCTAGAGTTATGTCTTCTCTCTCCACCTGGGGGTTAACATCTCATATCAAAACCTGAAACTATAAATCGAATTGGAGGATTTAGTCTGTCACTCAAAAGTCCTCTAATTCTACACCCTTTAAAATTTATTTTTCTATTTATTTGCAATCAATCATATGAATTACATTCTCATCCATACAATCCCATGTGATTCTTACAATTTGTTGACTGAGACAATACCATCTCGGATTTTACATGTTCTCACAACATGTATTAAATTCTTAATTGGTCAAATCAAGAAGTAAATGAAGTACAATGTTTAAAATCATCACAACTTCTTCCAACATTAAAGACTAATACTTCACATAACTTTCATCTAATACTTAATCACTTATTATTTTAAAGAAAAAAATAAAGAAAACTACTCAGAATTCATGGAGAAAACACAATCACACTTAAATTTGAAAATAGAAATCACGCAAATAAACAAGAAGTCTAAATTAAAATCAAATGTAATCACACAGATAAAAACTTATCTTAAATCCTCTCCACCAAAGTTTTGAAGTTCCTTTGAATCTCTTCCTTCACTTACAATATAAACTACTACTTCAAATAAAAAGAAAAGTGGTGGTGACGGCAGGTGGGCGACTGGAAGGGGGTTGGCAATGATGATGATGGATTTTATTATCTCTCAATCCAAGTCTTTTTTTATAATTTTTCAAAATGTGTCTTGGTGTCTTCAAAATGTGTCCACATTCAATGAATCTTCCAAGAGCTGCCTCCTTTCAAAAGTAAATTAAATGTAATTTCATGTCCATTAGCTATTTCCCACGTTTTTACCATGGGTTGCTTCAAACACCTCTTCAAAAATTTGTTCAAATCATCAAGTAACTACTTATGGCGCTTAAGCGTAAGGTACTGGGTGCTTAAGCGTAACATTCTCTATCTCAATAGCGCGTAAACGCCAGTTCTGAGCGCTTAGGCGCCTCAGTTCAATTGCACACTGACCGACTTTTTTTTGTAATCGACAAATACAAGAATTTGATGACGCTACTAGAAGATTTAATTTCCAGCAACTGTGTCCAAGGACTTGATCACGACTTTATAGATGTGCTTGATTTGGTTAAGATGTATAGTTATAATATTCAATAATGTTAAAGTCGAATTTGTCAATGCAAGTATACGTATCGCTCAAGTAATATAGGGCTCTAATGAAGTCCTAGGTATCGATCCCACATTGAGTTGTTTAGAATTACGGACTAAGACTTTAGAAAAGCAAGACTTTAATCACAACAACGACGTTCAATTTGCTTATCTGTCACTAATAGACAATTGAAATAAATAGATAATTTTAATAACTAATAAGTAACTAATGATATAAAGTAGAGCGTAATTGCGATATTCAATATATAAGAAAACATAATTCTCATTGTCAAGAAATTATAGTGAATGGATAAAATGAATTAGTTCAATTTATATTGTGCCAAATAGGAGCATACATATTCTTTACCATCTAGTCCAGACATAAAGAACATTGACTAATCCTATGCTTGTTTACTGATTCTGCGGCTAGGCTGGGAGGATACCTGCTCTCACTTCGGAGCTCCCACGTTCCCCTCACCTGAGGGCTAACATCTACACATCAACACCCAAACGATAGGACCAAATTGAGAATTTTAGTCTGTCACTCTAAAATCTCCAATTCTTCGCCCGATAATAATATTTCCCTATTTATTTGCACCCAACTTCTAAGGGCTTTGACCTCCCTGAATATTGGATGTAACATTCACTTTAGTTGTAAAACTCAACATATTTTAAAAAATCAATTGGCTAGATTGAAAGTAAATTAAAATCTAAGTGAAAAGATTATCACAATTTCTTAAACATTTTCATGACTTCACCAATTCAAATAATTATTTCACAAATCTCGAGGCATGGAGAAAGACAGAGAAAACTACTTAGAACTAATGAGGAAAACACAACAAAACTCGAAATTCATAGATAAAATCAAAGTCATACAAACTACAACAAGTAAATAATTTATCTCTAATTTCTCCCCAAGAACACTCCTTGAAGTTCCTCTGAATCTCTTTCTTTCTTTACAACACACAGAATTCATTTTCGAAGTAGCAAGGAAGAAGAAATCTCTCACTTTCCCTCCACTCTTACAATCTCTCAAAAAATTCCTCACAATTGTTACACTTTAATGACTCAGACACTTCTTAAAGTCCTTAGACTTCTTCTATTTTCGACTAAAATGTTCTTTTAAAGTTGTAGATGAGCTTTCCCAAGAGTTGCCTAAGCATCCCTTCAAAATTTGGACTTATCCAAAGCTTGAGTAGGCATAACCGTTGATCTCGTCGTCGGCGGACTTCTAGATAATTTTTGTCCTATAGTCTCCGGAAAATCTCGTCGTCGGCGGCGTCAAGGGTGTCGTCGTCAGCCTAGTTCAAATCTTCACATTTTGGTCCTTTTCACTCAAAATTCGCTACTTTTTGCATATTTTTGCTCCAATGACCCTAATTCATCATTCCTGCAACAAAACATAAAAAATATTTCTTTAAAGTGCAATATCATCAAAAATAGTATAAAATAAGTATGAAAATCTCAACATATTTTCCTTTGGTTACACACCTTCATATCTATTCCAAATTTGATAATTTTCACTCATTTCACCATTTTTCATCCATTTAATTATACCTGAAAAGAAAAACAAATAAATACTTTTCATTAAAGCTTAATATCTAAAAAATATGTATAAAAATGTGGACATAAAGACTATATATTTGATCATAAATTATTTGTAAGATAGTCAATATAGACTTAATTTGATCATAAATTATTCTTTTAATGTCTAAGTTATTGTTTTTCTCACGTCGTGTTGCTCACTATAAACATGTCAAATTTGAAAATCGTTTGACCTTTGAATTGATAATTCGAAGCCATTGATATTGCTTTTAAGTGCTTGTTTCATGTTCATTAAGACTCAGATCAAATCTCTTCTGATGTCATTGAATTTGAAAATCAATTTGTTAAAATTGGAGCTTATATGACCTTGAACTTGGCTCTATAAGCTATTTTATCAAATAAAACTTTTGGTGATGTCAATTTTAAAAAAATAAAGATAATTTGATAAAATTGCAATCATGTTATAGTCTATAATGAATGAAAGTGAGTTTTGCAATATAAATAATTAATGATAGCCGAGTTGATTGTGACATAAAATACAATTAAGAACAATGGGGATAAATATTAATATAAAATAAAAATAATTATACCAAAGAAGATATGATGCTAAAATAATAAATATGTAGAACAATAGATAGAAATAAAAAAATATATATACATAAATTTTGTGTTTAATAATTAAAAAAATACAAATAAAAAATAAATTGTGATGACTGCGTTTAAAAATTTAAATAGCATTTAGAAGTGAATAAAAATAAGAATTAATTCTATAAAATTGATGAAGATATGTAAGGATAGTTATCAAAGCTAAATATATTAAATAGCATTTAGAAGTGAATAAAAATAAGAATTATTTCAATAAAATTGTTGAAGATATGCAAGGAGAGTTATCAAAGCTAAACATATTAAACACTTTGCCAACATTTATAATTAATTAATCGTCCCCAACGTGAAAAAAGTATTATATAAGGACTCTGCATGTAGAGTTACGTGCAGAGTTCAATGAAATCACGTCATATGTATAGAAAAAAAATCGGTCAGATAACACAGGAGAATATTCTCCCCGTATTATTTAGGTGTTATTATATGTTATTCAAGTGTTATTATAACACCAGGAATATTCTCATAACACAATAACATATTAATAACATACAATAACACTGAATATTATGAGTGAATATTTCTTAGTGTTATTGTGTTCTGTGATTTTATTGGACTTCGCACGTAGAGTTAAGTTCTCATGAAATATTTTTTACCCCGGACGCACATTATTATTTTTTTCTTATTTTATTTAATTAATTATCAAAATGGACGGGGCCGGAAGGCTCCATAACCGAGTTTTTAAATTTGACTAATTTTCGGGATGCGTTAAAAGTTGAGAGAAAGGACGCCGAATTTGCCCGCCGCCCACCTCAACCACACTATGTCCTATCACAGCCGTTTGATGATCACCGGACGGTTGATCGGGTCGTCGAACCCGACGTCGGAAGACGAATTCACACGTCTCTTACGCAATTCAATTTCCACGTTAGTCATTGAAATAACCAAATTTTAGATTTTTAGCCCTTCTCGCAATCTATTTATCTTCCTCACCGCAGCAAATCATGCATCTGCCGCCGAGATCGGAACGCATGGTTCGCCGTCTCGCCGTTATCATCAGGGATGTCCAGGTATGAGGACTACGAAACCCTAACCCTAGCTGTACATGCTAGTTGATTGATGGCGTTCGGGCTGTATGTGGTGGAAGTTTGGTTTTTTAGCATGAGGCCTTTTAGGGTTTTCAAACAAGTTGTAATCGTTGACATGGTGGGAAAGGTGGGTTTTTGCTGATTTTAGGGAGTTGGGGAAGCAGGGCATGGCCGATGAGGGAAGTGGAAATAGAGCTGGTGATATGGATCTGAATTTGTACTTAGGTCTTCCCCGTTCTCCTCGTCCCCGCAGTCTTGACCTAGGTTCCGATCTCGCTCTCAGCTCGTTGCCGATTTCGGTTTCGTCTAATTCAGAAGAAAGCCGCGCTGTTGAAGCTGTTTCTGGTGCCGCCATGGAGACTTCTGCTTCTAATGTTCCTTACTCCCCTTCCCATGCTGCGATTGGAGAGGATGTGTTACTGGCTGGATTTAGGGCACCAGCTGATGTGAATCCGATGCATGAGTATACACCTTGCTTCCCTTCTTATGAACCCTATGTGACGGAAGGACAGAGCGTTCCTTATTCTCCTTCTAATGCCCAGGTTTTACCGATTGAGCAGGAGCTTGGTGAAACGGAGGAGAGGGATGGGGTTTCCCCTCCCGTTTTTGATGAGGGATCTCCGATCAATCTTGTTGATGTTGCGTATGCAGAGGGTAGTGGTTCTCATCCTCCTTACTCCCCGCCCTATCTTGCAGGATCTGTAAACCTTCATGATGATGAAAGATTTGTTCCTTTTTCTTCTATTCCGCTTCAGATTGGAGGCGGCTTCACCCCCAGAGGTGATGGTTCATCTTCACAGCAGGAATTCCTTAGGTCTCCTGAGTTCAGACTTCGGCGATTGATTGAATCTCATCAATATGGGCTCCGGCGGTTTCGGTCTTCGCTGGGATATGCTAGTGAAAGATCAAATTTTGCTCGACAATCTTCTCCAAGTCCCACAGAGCTGATGCAGGACATTATGAACTCACAGAGATCGTTGGAAACTACTGGGAAGCATAAGGTAGGTGTTGAGGTTTTGATTCCAGAGAGTTCGGAGGAGGATGGTGAGGTAAAGAAGAAGAGTGTTGCCAACTTCGAATGCAATATATGCTTCGATATGGCGAAAGAACCAGTTGTTACTTCTTGTGGTCATCTCTTTTGCTGGTCATGCTTGTACCAGTGGCTTCATGTACATTCTGATAACAAAGAGTGCCCTGTTTGTAAGGGCGAGGTGACTGAAGCAAACATCGTTCCTATCTACGGCAGAGGAAGCTCAGGATTGGATGCTGAGAAAGCCGACACTGCTAGCATCGACCAGGACCTGAAAATACCTCCGAGACCACGCGGCAATCGCCTCGAGAGTTGGAGGCAACATCTGCGGCCTATTACACGAAGATTCGGAGAGGGTTTTACAAATTCATGGAGGCGTCTTCTGAATCACCAGATGAGAAATCGAAGCAGATTTGGGGGACACGAAGATGCCATGATACAGGAAATGCTGAATGGGGGATCAAATGCAGTTCTTACTCGTTCCATGGCACGAAGACTTCATAGGGAAGAAGGTAATACTGGCAATGCGCCTAATGGCGAGGATGTTAGGTTTGCTAGAGATAGTTCGTCGATACCTGCCTTTGTTTTCCAAGAGGGAAATGATATTTGGCAGAGATTGTATGGTTATCCTCTCAATGATAGATTAGCTGCTGTAACCGCGGACATTGGAAGAGCGGTCGGGAGGTTTTCCGGCAGCGGAAATCGATACGGGCCATCCTCTTCTTCCGTCAATGCGCCGAATCCAGAAAATTTTTCAAGCAGACGAAATGTTGGAGTGACATCAACAGCTGATCAGGCATCGGCTTCTAGCACTGTGGCCGTCATACAAGGCGAAAGTTCTGCTAGAGCTGCATCGGCGGAGCCGAATAGTGCAGGATCTTCGAGGCCATATAGAAGGAGAGGAAGAAGAAGTGCTTCAGGGTCATCTGATGTTGATGGAGGAGGAGCCCTCCATTCTCGTAAGAGGAGGAGGCTCAATTAATAATTGCATATTTTGTGCTATTTATTACTGTTTTTGTAGCTTCTGTTGCAATTACAATGTATTTTGATTTTTTTTTCCCTTAATGTTTTAGTGTGCTTCCATAAAGAAACTAATTTTGAGTGTTCGTTTGCTTGTTTAGATAATATTCTGTAAATCTTGTAAGAGCATTAGATCTGAATTTGCATTTTAAACCTTATTGTTTGTTTTGGGGGATTTGCATACATACCACACAATTCTTATGTATTTACATGTATAACGGCTAAACTTTCATATTGACATCAAAATGTCATTATTACTAACATTTTAAAAATGAAGGTTTATGACACCAAAGTGGTGTAAATGTAAATAGCTTCGCGTTAGATATGTAAATACATAGAAATTGTGTGGAGTGTATGTAAATTTCCCCCTTCTTCTTCATATGTTTGATGTATCAACTATGCATGGAGCTTTTTAGTGTAGTTTATATATTTTCTAGTCTTTATGCTATATAACTCCTGAATTTCTTGATGCTGATATCATTTTCTGTGCTCTCACTTAAGGTTCTCTACTTTTCATTGCATGTAATTGGAATATTATGATTTTCTTGCATTTTCATTCATACCTACAATTCTTATTTATTTACATATATAGTGACTAAATACTAACTTTTACTTATTACACCCAAAATTTATGGGACATTTGCCTACTTTCCAATTCCTATGCTTTTGCATATCTAACACCTAAACTTTACTTCTTAACATGTATACCACCCGAATCATCATATCACATAAAAAATATCACTATTTTAACTTTTTAAAAAGTGATATACATCTTCTCATGCATGAATAAGGTGGTATATGTTTGAAAAAAATTGAAGCTGGGGTGTTAGTTATGTAAATACATAGGAATCGAGTGATATGGATGTAAATTGCATATGATGTTATGTATTTTAATGTGTTGCGCTTGATTTAGCTGTTGTTCAAGCTTTAAAGCTGAGCTGGTGCTGCTCTTTTTGCTTTGTTAATTTTGCTTATATTGTTAACTTTTAGGGTTTGTGCTCTTTCAGGAGTGTTATAGAAGCAATGGGCTGCGCAATGTGCCCTGGAAGCTCAGACTCGCTGATATGACAACTATACTCCAAGGTACTAACTTTTCCTTTTTCTACTTCATACAAATCATACTATTTTTCCTTGATTGATTAGTGTGTGTGTGTGTGTGTGTCTATATATATATATATATATATATATATATATATATATATATATATGGAAGATCTGCATACATAACACTCATTTTTTTATGTGAATTAAAAGATTTGTTTCGTATAAATGTAAAAAAAGTAAAATTTAGGTGTTAGATATGTAAATACGGAGGAACTGGGTGGTATGTATGTAAATGCGACTAATCAATTTCAATTTTTATTATAAATTTATAGAATAATGATTTGTAGTGATATATTTAAAATATATTTTTCATCTTAAAATATTTTTTTTTGAATAAACTAGCAACCACATGACTTGGGAGTGCATTTTTACTTATTTGTACAATACATCACATCTAATTGTCATTGTAGTAATGAAACTGAGGGGTGTTTAGCACAACGTTTTTTGAGCTTCTCCATTTTGAAAGCGGGGAAGATGTGTTTGTTTGTCGCGTTCAGGGGGCGTTTTGCAATACGCGTGGCTCGAATAATGTTATACACCGGCCGCGGGTTCGACCTTTTGGCCCAGCGTTTGGAGTTAAACTTTACTGACCTGCCTCCATTGTTGTGCATGCCCCTCCCGCACCCTAGGTGTCTTCGATCCTCTTCTCTGCCCTCATCTCGTCTCTCTCATGCATCTGACGTGTCTATCTCGACTGTGTGTCGCTTTTCTCTTTCTCCTCCCCTTTGTGGTCCGTAATTGCGATGTTCGGTAAGTAATTTTCATAGTTGTTCTTGCGTTCCGTAACAATGTTGGCTCTTCTGATTTTCGATGGAATGGGTTTTCTGTGTGTAGTATCATGCTTAACTTGTGGAGAATTGCGATGGAAAGACTTTTATGTGATTTTTAGGATTTTTTGTTTATATCTTGGAATGTTGAAGCCATGCAGTTTTTCTATGGCATCTTTTGTGGTTTTTGGGCTTCCTTTTCTCTGGTAGAATTTCGAATGCATGGTATGACTTATTTGTCTAGCTTGGTGAAGCTTTGTTGTCTGTGGAAGACATGTTAAAATTTTTGGTATATTCAAGTTTTCTGTTGGAATGTCAAAGCCATGGAATTTTTCTATTGCATCTTTTGTGGTTTTTTGGCTTCCTCCCCTCCTTTCTGTGTGAATTTCGAATGCAGTTATGGTATGACATATCTGTGTAGCTTGGTGAAGCTTTTTTGTCTGTGGAATGTAGTTATGGTGTGAATTTTTCTTTTGCATCATTAGAGTTTTTAGTATATTCGAATTTTCCTATTGGATCCGGTAATTGCCAATGGATCTGGTTTGTCAGTTGTAATATTATGCTCTAATGGAGAATGCATGAAGTTCTCTGGATCTGGTTTGTCAGTTGTAATATTATGCTCTAATGGAGAATGCATGAAGTTCTCAACTTTTTTTATTATGCTATAGTGGGGTTTGCAATTTGCAATTTCTACAAAAAAATTTCTTTATTACACCATGGCGGAATGCATGAAATGGTTGAAGTTTGAAATTGATTTAGCTTTGTTGGAAGATGTTATATTGGTTTCTTTTTTTGGAGGAACTCTCTTCTCATTTGTTGTTAAGTAGAATCGTTGTTTCTTTATGTATGTTATTACAGAAGATGTCCCACTTGAGAAGCTAATTATTTTTGAAAAGAGATTAATGGCTTTGGTGTTGGTGATGATGGTTGGACTTGGGTGTGTCTCTCTTCTCTCTAGTGTTGGGAGTTGTTGTTGGTGCTTAGGTGTTGGTTGGTATTAATGGCTGGACTTGGGTGTGTCTCTTCTCTCTATTATTTGGTGTTGTTGCTGGTGCTTGTTATGAAGTTGTTTTTTGGTTCTAAACTATAAAATATATAGTCACGTAAGTTTTGTTGCAAACAACATAACTGCACAAGGACATAATAGTCATTTATCTAGAAATAACTACAAATCTATTGTTTTCCAAACGCATTAACTAAACAACCAGTCATCTTATTTGGATCAGTTGTTAATCAGCAGCTCTGGATAAGATGCAGCAGCTCCAAACAGACCTTGAATTATGCAAACTCTGCTTTGGTAGCTCTCTTTTGCATTTTTACATGTCTAACAAATAAACATTGATATATTTATTTATAAGACATCAAATCTTTAACATCACTAGGGAGGGCGGAATCAGGTTATGTCAAGGGTGGGCAAGAACTAGCAATTTTTTCATACAATACAGTTTAAGCAAAAAGTAAAAGTAAATACCCACTTAGAAAATAATGTTGGTTTCACCCCATAATTAACTAAGTAGCACTAAATCCTATTCAAAGGTAGAGGATGCTAACATTATTTATAAAAAAATGAAGCATTTACACACAACAACAGAAAACTTGCGCTACAAATGTAACATTTATACTTAGCTATTTATTTTTAAGATACCAAATTTTGACATCACATCAAGAAAAATTATGCCACTATTAAATGTCTTAAATATAATATTAGTTTTAATGCATATGTTATGTGATTGTGATACTTAAGTGTTTCATAAGTAAATGTTAAAATATAGATGTTAGATATATGTAAATACATATGAACAAGTAATGAAAGGATAGCATCTACCTTTTTTTTATTTTCAACCTAATGATGATTGGTTTGCACATCAATTGTGCATTGGAAACCATACTATTAATTTAATTGGCTTTTTGCAATTATATTTACTTGATCCAATTTAATTCATGGTCTGTTTGGGGCAGTTTATAAGTGCGAGCGATGTTTTCAAAACGCCGCCGTACCGTTTGGTTCACGCGTTTCGTCAGCTTATCCTAAACTACGTTTGTTTTTTTACACTAAACGGCTGGCCCGCGGGCCGCATTTCAGGATAATCAACTTATCTTGAAACTCTCAAACTGCGCCAAACGGACCCTTTATCTACAAGAATGACGCTCAAATATCCCAAAATATTGCATATAATTTGTTCTCACTTCACCCTCATCTTCTAATGTTGACTTAAATGGAAGGGATGATTACATATTAACCATTGAATCGATGTATTTACATATGTCATGATCAAATTATTGAGTTTGATAAAATTGAAAAATACGGGTTGCGGGTTTACACTGTATTTTGATATTTGAGTGAGAATTTGAAATACAGATGAAAAAGGGTAGTTGATTTGTAAATAACAAGTTTCATGTGGTCTGTATGTAGTTGCCCCGAAGGAATTACGTAATCCTAAGGATTGTTCCATATGTTGATATAATGTTGATAATAATGTATCTACTCTATTTTTGGCTCTTCCTCACCTATCAACTCTCTTAAATATTTGTTCTATATGGTAAATTGGTTTGGTATGCATCATGACATCTTATCTTACCATACTGTAATATCATTTAGATAATGTCTATCAAAATTTATGAAATTTAAAAATTATTTAAGACATACATAGAATAAGAGCAATGGTTGGATTTATAATTTTTGTTCATTTATACTTTTTGATGTCATCTTATAAAAATATATATTATATAAATAACTAAAAAAAATATGCCTTGCATATATGAAAATTAGAAAAAAATATATTACATAATTGCTATCAATTTAAATATCACATTCTTAGGGTTGTAAACGTTGGAGCTCAGGTTTGGTTTGTGTCCGTTCGTTCGAAAATAGATTGCAAACAGTATGTTCGTGTTCGACTTTATTTAAATATTTGGGTTAGCGTTATGCTCGTGTTTTCTCTAACTTGGCTTGTTTAAATTAAGTTAGAAATAGTTATAAGATGTTGGATTCGAACTTAGATCATTGCTAGAAAATGCTCAAAATCACGTGATTGAACGGGTTATTATAATTTAAATTTAGATATAAATATTTATTTTTTTTTTTTTAATTTCTAGATAACACGAGCCGAACTATCAAACTAAGGATTGCTTGATTTCTATTTGTTTATAATTTGAGCTTAAAAAATTTATTTACATTCGACTCACTAACTCAACAAATCATTCAAACACTGGCTACTTAACAAGCCACGAGCACGAGCTCTTCATACGACTTTGTTTAAGTTAATAATACTAATAATTGTTTATATGACAAAAAAATTTACGTAAATCTAAAAAATTAACATATAAAGCATGAATATCATTAATTTCTTGCATATGTAATGATGCATAAGACATGCATAAATCTAAAACTAACTAAGCACCGCCTCCTGTTATTTTTTTAAAATTCTAATTAGATTGTGCTATAAATTTATTTATTATATTAATATCATTTTTATGGATTCAGAAAATAATATTTTAATTTAATACAATAACTTTTGAATATTTTAAATAATATTTATAAATAAAAAATTTAAGATATAATATTATTCTTTTTTATTATAAATATTTTATTTATGGCTCAAATTAAATAAAATAACAAACTAATTAAAGAAGAATAGTCTAAGAACAATGAAAACTTCAGCACCTAATTCAGCGTAAAATAACAAACTAATGAAATATCAAACTAATCCTAGTTGAAGTTTTCATAAAAAGTGGTGATTCAACCAAACGCATATATCAAAATTCAATCTTGTAATTCAGATTCTTCAGCGGAGCTCTTCTGTTCCTCTCAGACTGCACGCCAAAAAACAAAAACAAACGTTATATATTTTTAAGAAAAAGAGAACCATGTAATATAAATCTTCATCAAAATACAATCAAGGAAGATTCTGCATACCTTAATGAATTCGTCATTCAACTTCTGCTTGTTGTTTGAATGGAGTTTGTTGCGGCTCAGACACTCTAAATCTTGTTGTTGTTTGATCACGGATCTCTTCTTCTCCGACTGCAATCACAATTAGGAGATTGTTAAGTAATATTTTTTGCACAATTTTTAAGTAAAAATTCTGCAGAAAAAAAAAAGAAATCAATGGGGAAGATTTTGCATGCCTTCGTTATATCATCATTCAACTTCTGCTTGTAGTTTGAATCGGGTTTGCTGCGGCTCATACACTCTAAATCTTGTTGTTTGATCATCGTAGATCTCTTTTTCTCCTGCCCGGAATGAGAAAGCGTTGAGAGCAGATCAAATAAAAACAAAAATTGCGATAAAAATGAGAATAAATCACAAGGAAATGGATTTCGTTCTTCTCTTTTACATCAGTCTTAGGTCCGTTCAACATTTGCTTGTACAGTGCCCTAAGCTTCCTCAAACTCATACGCTCCAAGTTCTCGCGTTTGAGGAAAACTTCCTTCTCCGAAGCTTTGATCATGGTCTCTTCCTTCTCTTCTGCCATCTCTGTCGTGGCTATTGAGACTTGTTCAGATGGCTGAGTTTGAAATATGGATGGTTCTAACAAAGACTTGGTTTCAGATGCGCATGAAAGCTTGAGAGGGGAACAAATGGTTTCTAAGGAGGTGGATGAGAACTCAACGCATAATTCAGCAGGGGAAGGAACAGGAATCTGCGGTTTAGAAGAGGCATCTTGAGAAGTTTCAACATATACAGATTTTTCATAAGTGATTTCGTCAGACTTCGGGAGGCCAGCTGCAACAGATTCGTCAATTGAGCCAAAGATTTCACTTGATATATTCCCAAATGACTCCTTGAAATCAATTTCAGAATCTACTGTTGAGAGCTTGAAGCAGGGTTCAGTACAGGAAACAGGATTCTGCAGCTTGAAAGAGCCACTTTGGTAGTTCTCTGTTTTCTGCGAAACTTTAAAGGACTCATTGGTGGCGAGTTTGTGGAGGTAATCATCTTCAACAGATTCTCGAAGGTTTTCACTAAGATGATCGACTCTATGTGATTCCATGGTAGAATCTACTGTTAAGAAGTCAGAGCAGAGTTTGGCAGAAGAAACAGGACTCTGCAGCTCAAAAAAGTAGTCTTTTAGAGTTTCGTCTTTCTGCCGCACATCAACAAAGCTGCTAGTGGTGAGTTCACTGGAGTCCGTAATGCTATCCTCAAATGATTCCTTAATTACCGCTGGTAATTCATTTGTGTTTTTATCTGGCCATTCAATTGTAAAATCTGCGGTTGAGATCTCGGTGAGTTCAATAGAAGAAACTGGGATTCGAGACTCCAAGGAGGTACCTTGTGCATCAACGGAATCAATGGGGCTGAGTGCTCCTGCGTTTGAGAGGACATCGTCGATTGTTTCTCCAATTGCAACAGAAATTTCGGTGGTGAGAACGCCTCCGGATTCCATAACTTCTCCAGGGATTTCTCCGCTGGCCTCAATGGTGGAGACTTCATCGCCTGGATTAGTTATAGCATCAACAGGTTTTGCTTCTTTCAGAGTCATCTCGGTGAAGAGGGGACTAAGCTTTCTTGCTTCCTCGTCAATTCCACTGGATGTTTGGATAGCTTCTTCGTGCAGAAATGGAGTCACCTCAATGCAAAGCAAGTTGTCTGAAAGTGCAGAACTTGCCAATTTGGCCTCGGAAGAATTGTCGACAGAATCTTCCACAGCCTCATTTGTTGGCACTATGTTACTGGAATCGTCCACAAGATCATTTTCAGGCAAATGGTCATTGCAATGTTCCATTGAGTTCTCTATATGAAAAGAAAAGAGTTCATGGCTTTCTTCTTGATCGTTTCTTCCTTCTTCCTCAACATGAACAACATTGAAGACGTCGCTTTCTGTCTCGACATTCGAGTCCTGCATTTTAATTGAAAACGAAGAGACCTGGATTTGTAGTTTTTCATCGTTCTTTTCGTCTCCCTCTACAAGTGCAACAGTTGAATCGCCATTTTCGACTTCAATATTAGAGTCCTCAACTTGAGTAGAAGATGAAAAGCAAAGGTTTTCCACTTCTTCATTGTTCTCTTTGACTTCCTCAGCTAGTGGAGAAATGGAATCGCCATTTTTGACTTCACTTGAAGAACAATAGCCATGGCTTTCTTCTTTTTGATCCTCTTCATTGTTTGCCTCAACAAGTGCAACAGCACACGAATCGCTTTTCTCAGCAAGATCTACATCAACAATGAATAAATCAGCACAATCCCTACAAAAATCTTAGGAAAAATCAGTTACATAACCTCACCTCTCTTATCTTCTTCTTTTTCTTGTTCCCCAGCTTTCTCTTCAATTAAATCTACAATTGTAACTTTCTCTTCAATTGTAGGCTCCAGAGCTTTCGTGTTCACGCTGTTGGATAAAGGATGCAGCCTTCCCTTCTCCTGTTGGATCTCGTGCACATTTTCATATCTGTCTTCGCACTCATTTTCAACTTCGCCATACTTAACAAGATCTGCATAAAAAAATAACGATATACATCAAATCTAATTGCAAGATGCCTCAAAGCTAATTATAATATCTCACCTTTGTTCACTTCCCCTGCATCCTCTTTAGCAAAAGCCTCCAGCTTGACAGCTGAATTCTTCCTGCTGCTGCTTTTACTCTTAGATTGAGCAGTGATGGACTCTTCCAATGCCTTTCTTGAAGACAATCTGGTGCTTCGGCGAGTAACCACACCAATGGCTTTCTGTCCCTTCGCTTCAACTTCCTTTGGGGTTTTAGTATGACATTCAGCATCCTCATTCTTCTTAACCAGTCTCCTCGAGCTCTGAGCTTCTACTCCTCTCGCTGTTTTTCTTGTTGCCGGAGTTTTTGGTAAAATCTGTGGAACTTTTTTCTTCTCCCCTTCCTCCTCCAAAGCAATAGACGATTTCAGACAGGATCTATGCAGCGGGCTAGGCTTTTCGCGATGGGCAGCTTTTCTTGCAGAGGTCCGCCGAGCTGTATGAGGAAGCTCCGGCGACTTTACATTAAGAGATTGGAATCCAAGGTTTTCTTGGACCTCCTCTTCGTTTGATGACATTTTTTTAACCTCTAGGGTTTTAATGGTCACCCGGTGTGATCGGGGCATGGGACTCGGTTCCTGCTGCTGCTGGGTCTTAGGTTCATCTCCATGTGTGACTCCACCTGTAAAGATTTTCTTGCCAATGTGAGGAAGCTCCGGCGAGTTTACCTTGGAAGATCGGATTCCAAGGGCTTCTTGGATCTCCTCTATCCCCTCAACCTGTTTCAAATGGAGAACGATTCATCAAATTTAAGATATATTGGAATCAGATTTCAAAAGAAAGAGGCAGAGATAAACACACACACAAATAGGTATATAGATAGATAGAGAGTTACGGTTTTTAGAGCTTCGAGGGCTTTGGCCATGGCGACGTTGGTCAAGTTGGCAGGTATGCGGTTCCTCTTGCAGAGGAACTGCAAATCCCTCCTGGCGAGGGAGTGGAAATTCATGGATAAGGCAGATTAGGGTTTCTTTGAGATTTCAAGAAAGAGAGTGTGTAAAGAAGGAGCGGTAGAATTTTTCGTGAAGAAGAGTAGAAGGGTGCCTTAATAAAACGTCGAAATAGTCCGTTCAAAAATATGACCGTTGGAGTAAAGCGGGCCGATATCTCCTCCGTTTTTATTTCAATATTAGTTTTGAATTCAAAAAATTGACCGTTGGACACGTGGTAGATAGTAAAAGGCTGAGATTCATATACGTGTCAAGCCTTTTCTGGATGGTTGCTAGCGTGAGTCCACGTGTTCAAATGTGGGCTCACATTTAGCAGGGTAAAAGAAGTGTTAAAAAGGGGAATTGAAATTATCATATTTTATTTTGGCTTGTGTCCAAATAGATTTTGATGATTTATAAATTATGTTTAATTTAAATGAAGGATAAAATAAGATAAATAGATCACCTAAAATAAGATATAAGAGATCTATGAATTTTGATTAAATTAGAGACATTAAAAATAAAAATAGTAAGATTTTGGTTAAATATATTAATAAAATAAAATTATTATTTTTTGAGATTAATGCATGGTAGGTAATCGTTCATAAACAACAATAATATAATGAAGTATACTAAATAATAATCAAAAGATTTAAAATATTGTTGGCTTTAAAATTATGTAGTAAAGCATTATCATTGATACTTGGAGGAAAAATTATTACATCCAGATATTCGGATGTGCGGACAACGGCCCGGATGCACCAGCAGAGGGTGAGAATCGGACTTTCGCCCTCCTCGCTGCATCTCAGCCGTTGTCCGCACATCTAGAGTCCGGATGTAATAATATTTCTACTTAGAAAGCAATAAAGTATCTTGTGATGATTTGATGGATAAATATTTTCAAAACACAAAAAAAGGAAAATTAAGATGATGTTAAATGATTGAATAATAATCTTTTTTATGCCAATACTTAAAAAGCAAAGGGGATAATATTGCATTAACTATAGAATAATCAAAGTTAAAATTCAGACAATGTTAGATTCAGAATTATGGATATTGATATAATATTATGATTTTCTTCATGTAGGACTCGTCGTTTTAATATTGAAAGGGACTACAACTAAATCTTTCATTTTAAATAAATGAAGACTCGATGGTTGGTACTACACATTAACCAAAATGCGAGGGAACCCATTGTCGTACATTTTGATTAAATTTGAATTGAACATTATATTAATATTGATTAGGGGGCAATACTTCAAACCTTGAATATAAAAGGGGCTCAAATGAGGGTCTTATGACCCCTCCTTGTAGATAAGTTGGCCATAGTTTGTTTGAATGTTGGATTACCTATTCAGCATGACTTTGGTTAGAGATTAGAGTTTACAACTTCACAGACAGTGATGCCTAGGAATTGGACATATAACTTCCCAATTATAAAATTGGTTGATGAAGGGTCTTATAGCCCCCCTTGATAAACAAGGTTGCTAAAAAAGTGGACACTTAAAGTAATAATCACATAAATGTTGATTACAAAAATGAGGCTTGTAACATTGCAAATGGAAACTCATTACAATTAAGACTTATAACTTTTAGTGTAAGTAGGCCTTCAGTTGTTTCTTTGAAATGAAAGAAACATATGTATGAGATTAACGTCCTCAAATTAGTGATAGCTGACAAACAACCCTGCCCTATGATAGGGTGATTCAATGCCAACTAGTCCTCATAAAGGATCCTATAAGTCTTATATAAACATACGGTCAAATATCACACTGAATTCATTATGTTTCATTAATTCTCGAAGCTCACTACTTAGAGTCAACATACTGTTTCCCTCAACAAGGACTTGGACATCTCCCTTTTGCTTTCAAATGTATTTTCCCTTTTGGTGCTTAGGGGGGCATAGAGAATGTTAGTTTGATTGCTTTCTTCTTCTTATAATTAAAAGTTAGTTGATATTGTTGAGATGATTTTTGAAATAAATTTTTTCATGTTATCTTGATTTTGCATTGCCTTGAGTGTAGCATCCAACATTCAAGAAATTACTCAAAAAAATAAATAAAATCATTTAGTTCAAAGACCCTAATCAAAGTCGTGGGGTCTACAATCTTTAAGTTTGATAACCTAAGATAATTTATACAATATTTTTTTGTTGAATAATCGATTGTATTTTAATTTTAACATCGCGTAAGTCATAATATTTAATTAATTTTCAAATTTTATATTGAAAGAATTTTATTTTTTTTTCCAATTTCCATACACACAAAAATCACAATATCATAAGAAAATCATAAAAAAAAATATTCAAACTCCATTAAATTATATCATAGAGTATGTAGAATAAAATAATGATATATAATAATCATGATAAATTTTTTTCCTTTGATAAACTACACATATCATCATGATTGTCTGTAAAATAGAATAAGATGGTAAAAATACATAAAATTAGGCTCTTAACAGTAACCTATAATCTCTACTCAGTTTAGTCTTATCCTTCCCCAAAATAACTCATTTGAATAAAATAAAGATGAACAATCAAAACTCAGTAAATTACTCAAAATCTACTACATATTTCAATATACAGAAGAAAAATATCGTATACTTGCCTTAAAAGAACTAAATTAGCATCTAAATGCATCATGTTCTATCTTTATTAAGTACATTATTGGTTTGAGAAATAGTGTTAGTAGTAATGAAACATACAACAAGCAATAATGTAAAGTAATAAGATTGTTAGAAATAAAATAAAATAAAATAAATTATTAATTCATTTATTTATTTGAAATATTTTATAATTCTCCTTCGTCTCTCATGGCTTCGCTTGTTCATACTTTCTCTTATCTTTTATATATTTACTCACTTACACATCCAGTTTGTCACATCTATTTAGGTATATCAAACGTACAGAAAGATAATTTTATAAATGCATGAGTACTTATAACTCCATTCGAATGAATATGAATATAACCAGTCGAGCATATACACATCTCCTTTTTTTTTTTTTTTGCTTATATATATATATATATATATATATATAATACAAAAGTGTATAAATATCAATAATTTTAGCATATGTAAATATTACAAAAGTGAATATTAACACACATTACACAAAAAATTGTAAATATTAGTATAGCTAATGATAGAATTTGCATGAGAAATTAATATGCATAAAATAAGAATCATAATATACCTACTTCTCTCTCTAAAACTCTCTTTTTCCTCTAATTTTCTCTCTTTAAAGCTCACAACCATGAATAAATTGAGGAAAATGAGTGGGGGAGATATTTATAAGATCTATTTCTTATATAAATACATATAAAGGGCATATAAGTAATTATGTAATTAGTGTATGTTTAGTTGAAAACTATATAAAAAAATCTCTAATATCTTGAAATATATGACACTTACTTTATGAAAATGTAGTCACTAAATAGAATATCATATCTAGAGCACATTAAAGAAAAATGATCTGTTGTCGGACAGAGATGATTCTAGAAATATAGTTTTTACAAAAGGCGTTAATTTTTTAAGAAAGACGACTCTAATAAAAAAATTTTCGTGATAAACATCAAAATAGATTAAAAAATTTTCGTGAAGATAGTTTGTGAATTAGATAAAACACACATCCAAACAAATTACTCAAAAAGTACTAAGGTGAATTTGATAAATGAAAATTTTATCTATCAAATCATGATTTGTCCGTGAATCATACCTAAGAAATAGATAGTAGGGAAAACATGAGTGAGTGAGAAAGTGTGTGTGTGAGAGAGAGATGAGTGAACAACAAAACGTTGCATCAATCATGTAATGACCTTCTTATTTATAGAGGAAATGATATAATATCATGATGTTATGCTTTTGTCATTGCTTTAAAGAGGATTATAGAGGATATTCTTGACAATATACATGTTTGATTTTATTGTCCGTTGAACTCGGTGTTAGTTGGCTAAGCTTAATCTGGTATGTGTCGGTAGGTTGAGATTTGCTATGCTATATAGGATTAGCTCGGTTGGCTAACTCCATCTTTGAACCTTTGAACACTCATCATGTTCGAGTCCATCTTTGAACCTTGATGAGTGTTCGTTGGATGCCTCTGGGAAGGTTGAATATACTAAAAAACATAATCTTCCTTGAATTGGGTTTTTCTTACATCTTATGGTTATCTTTGGTCTTTCTGGCAAATTGATCGACTTTGGCCTCACTAGCTTTAGATCGGGCAACTTCACTTGATCAGAAAAGTGGGCCTCATAATCTTATGTTGGCTAGTACTCTACGTCATACTTTTTTTTCTTGGATCTTTAGATCTCCTCACGAACAACACCGACACATTTTGTATGTACATTATTCAAATTAAAACTATTACAAATTGGCAAACAAATTAGGCGTAATTAACTCTCTAGACTCAGAGAAAATCAATAAGCATGAAATAAACATTCAAAACTCATCGATTAATTAAAACGAGTTCACAAGTACACCTAGACACTGTATATTTTTTTAAAGAGCACAAAATGCTTCAATTTTATTACCACAAGAAAAAAATTACAAAATTAAGAATAGGATCCCAACAACTCACACAAAGAAAAGAAGAAGGGTTCCTATCAATAAAAAAGAAAAAAAATACAACTCACGTGACACCCAAACCCCAACAAGGAACACTATTAAGATAAATCCTTAAAAGCAAAAGCTAACAAAACATCAGGAAATCTAAAGAAAACTTTAATAATCGAAGAATTATACCCAAACTTAGCAGTCCAATGAGCCATAGAATTTCCTTCTCTTCGAACATGAGACCAAATCACCTTCATACTCGTTGTTAAAGCTTTAATTCTCTTCATCTGAATCAAAATACTCTAATGTGCCTCCTTAGCAAACCTGCAACACTTCCAAAGGATCAGAGAATCCATTTCAATAATGACATTATATATACCCAGCCTCTTAGCAACCATAAGTCCAAAGACTACGACATCAGCTTCAGCAGTTAATGCTGAGCAAGGAACAATAACACCTGCAAACCACCAAATAATGGATCCAACAAAATCACGACAAACACCATCCACACAAGCAACATTCGGCTTCCAACAGCCATCAATATTTATTCTAAAATAATGAGCATTTGGTTTACACCAATTAACTCGATTAAACTGCTTAACAGAATGATTGTGTAACACCATCTGCTGAATATAGACAGACAACATATCCAAACCTTTACCTTTAAAGTAAATATGAATCAAACTTTTGCACAAGTAACCAAATATTAGACCCAATGTATTGCAAATATTGGGCTTGTCACCTTTAAAAATGGCATTATTCCGAGCTATACATATAAACCACAAGACCACACAAGGAACAATATTGAAGAACACCTTACCAATATTCTTCCATCTGTTAAACAAATCAGAAATAGAATGGAAAGAATGATCCATTCTAAAATTAAGGAGTCTCTCATTAAGCATGTCCCAAATTTCAGTAATAAAACAGCAGTGACAAAAAATATGAGTAATAGATTCTTCTTTTTCCTTACAAAGGATGCAACGAGAAGTAAGTCTTAAACCTTTCATTTTTAGAATATCATCAGTAGGAATGAGATTATTTAAGACACGTCATATAAAGAAATACATAGACTGTTTTAACCATGGATTCCAAACCCAATCCAGATTCAAACCATTAGATATCATAATAGCATAAGCAAAGCTTTTGGTAATTGAATCATCTAACCTCTTTTTGACAATCACACTATCTTTCTTATTACTAAATATAGGAATAGAGGTCATGAATTTAACATCAGTAAGATTAACAGGTTGCATCAGCTTATCCCTCGTCCAATTATCCTGAGACCAGAAGTGATTAACCATTATATTAATATCAAGAGGGCCTCCATAATGATTAGCAAGAGCCCCATTACCCATCCAATCATCAAACCAAAAAGAGCACTGCCGCTTACCCAAATCCCAACATAAAAATATTTTAACATTTCTTTTCATATAAAAGTTTTTTTTTTCCTAGGAGTGATAGATATAGGATGTTTCTCAGCACAATATTTAGCATACATCATTGTGGCCCATAAAGAGTTGTTGTGAGACCCCTCAAACTCATATGTACTTAGACCCAATTCTAAGTCTTATTTCAAGTTCTTGATAGCTGATTTGTTAAACATGATTTAATATAAATTTAATTATGGCATTCAAGTAAATATAAATTTACACTATTTTCAAACTTCTCTACATCATGAAAAATATGTTGATACCTTTGTCACTATTAGTTTATAGATGTGAAAAAATGATTAAATTTAAATATTTTACACATAAATTCATATGAAAGACTTAAATAGGAAGTAAGTTGGAATAACATTTATTTCAGAAAATGATTAAATTTATTTTGAAATTGCAATTAGTGAATTTAGCAAATTTAATTATTTTTATTAAGTCTTCTGTGTATGGCTGTCAAAAAAGCTCGTTGTTCGCGAACAGTTCATGTTCGGTCTTCAATGAGTTCGTGTGATTCGTTTGATAAGTAAACGAGACGAGCATGAACAAATTTTATTTCGTTCGGTTAGTTAAACGAATTAAACACGAACAGTGATGCGTTCATTAGTGTTTGAATCGTTATTGTTCGAAATATAAAATAATTTAAAATAATTTTATATTAAAAATTTATGATATTTTAAAATTTTAAAATTTATAAATTGTAATGTATTATAAATTAATAATATTATTATTATTAATATTAATATACTATATTATTAATATATTAATATAGATAATAATTAATAATAATAATAATAATATATTAATATATATTTAGTAATTAATAATAATAATATATTTTTATATAGTTATATTAAGGATGTCAAATCGGCTCGTCGTTTGTGAATAGCTCGTGTTCGGCTCTTTTGTTAAGAAACGAACACAAACATTGACTTCACCAATAATTTCGAACACGAACTTATTTCAAACAAACTAAATTTCAAACTAACCCAACCCACGGCAACCAACACAACTACACAAGCTCTCTCTCTTTTCTCTCTCTTACTTCGTGTTCGGTTCGCTTTCGTGTTTGTGCAGACGACCTGTTTGCTGAACGGAAGGAGATCGGTGGATCGGAGACCGAGAGGGAGACGGACGATGTTGCTCGCCGTTCTATTCGCCAATACCGATGGAAATATTCTCATCGAACGGTAATATTGAATTATTTCCTCTTTCTCTGTTCTTAGGGATTCAATTCTCACAGGTTTTGTGTTGTTACAAGTTTTAATTTCCCTTAAATCGTGGCGTTTCTTGTAAGATCGAGCTGATCATACTTCGCTGTCTTACATAGTTTTATGATTTTATGATTCAGTTAAATTCTTCTACATTTTTTTTGTATAAAGCTATAGGAGGAATTTTTAAGAGAGCGGTTTGGGCTAGGGTGTTTTTGTTCGATTTTTATTATTTAGGATTAAGAAAGTACCTGTTTATCTATTATAAATTAGCAAGACGGCATGAATCCTTTGAGTGAGGTGAGGTTAGATCTTGTTGAAATGATAAGATTCCTGGTGATGTACTGACTACTGATAACTTACTGGAAGTTTGTCTCTGAGGATGGTACTATGGTCTTGGAATAAGCTGAAGTCTTTGTTGTCTGCTGAGAACTGTCAGCATTGTTGGTTTAGTTAGAATTTTAATAGGTATGGAAGATTAGAGTTTAGGGAACATTTCTGCTGAAGAATGAATTCATACTGTTGCCTTCAAAGTTTTGCTATTATTTTGTACAAGCTGAAGTAGCTGAGGTTATTTAAAGCTGCGGGGGGATGGAGGCTTACTTGTTCACTGATCACTATGTCGCCAAGGTGGTGCTAGCTAAATAGATGAGAAGGTGTAGTTGTTGATTTGCTGCTATTTCAGTGGTGGCCAGGGGAATAATGATTGCTTGATGGATGGCGCGATATGAATTTTAAGAAAGGGGATAAATCTATGATAAAAGAGGCAGAAAATTTTCTGAGCTATTAATTGTTGAAGTTTGGCTTTTCTCTGTTGCTATGAAATATTATAGCTGTAAAATTTAAAGTACATCTAAAAATATGAATGATTAGTGCGTTTTGCCTACTATGGGGTTACAACATCTTAGTAAGATCTAAGGGCTAATGCACAGCCCACATTGCCATGACATTTTGCCATAATTATATTTTTTTATACTTAGTGCTACTTAATGTATCATGCTTGTTTCTAACTATAAAATTTAAATTACAGGATTGAAAATGCTACTTCATATTCTTAATTATTTAGAAGCTCTTTTGGTTCTTTAAGGCACTTTTCTGAAACATTGATATGCAAAATCTAGCCACATGCCTTGGCTTAAACTTCCTTTTTTTAGTTTCATGGCCGTCCAAGTCCATTTCCCTTGAATAGATTTGCACTAGCTTTCAAGAAATTATTAATACATAATAATCAATGTAAACAAGTTGCATATGAGGCAAAGTATGTATGCTAAAAGTAGCATTTTATTTGTATTTGTACTTCTTGGACAGATATTTCATTGACACCATAACTGTGCTCCCGCATCATTCATGTTTGATGTAGATTATTTGATCTAAACTCAGTCATGATAGAGTTGGACCTTAAGTCAAAGATGATGCATGCCTTGTATAATTTTGGGATGTTGAAATGTATCATTATTTTTTAAAAACATATATTAAATATCTTTTATGGAAATTCCATGCTTTATTTCCCATAAATAGAAAACTATGCTTATTTTCATGAAAATTATCTTAATATATTCCATGATAGAGTTGGACCTTAAGTCAAAGATGATTCATTCCATGCTTATCTTAATACATAGTTTTATGTTTGTGACTTTTGTTTATGCTATATCTTATCATATTTATAGATGGATGCTGTAAATATGTTAAATTTTGCACATTTTGATGTAATCTATCATTCAATTAATGTTGATCTTGATAGATTAGATTTTATTCATGTTATGAATTTTTAATTTATTAGATATTAATCATTTTTATATTCAGTCCTTATTTTCATGAAAATTATCTTATAATCAGTTTTAAAGGTAATTTGGACTTGTAGTTGACAGTCTAATTTTATAAATATTATTTTATGCATTTAATAACCATGCTAGGAGCAGTTCAATGAAAAATTCCTGCAGCTCTTGTTTTGGTTTTCTAGTTTCTTGCCTTGATTATTCATTACTTGATTTCTTGAGGATTCAATAATATTAGTTTGAGGATTTGATGCATTGATATATTTTTATTTATTTTGTATTTCTAATTGAAATTCACTATTTTGCAACATAACTTGCACTGACTTGGTTCAAACATACTTTTTTTTTTTTTTCATTTTCATTGGTTTCTTTATGTTTTTTACCTTAATTTCATCAATATAATGCAGTTTTATCTATGAAAAAAAAACAATTTCTTATGTTTTACTCTCTTTTCACATTCTCTCTCTCCCACTGTCCGTTCTCTCCCCTCCCGTGAGTTTCTTAATATAAAACCTAGTTATTAAACAAAAAAAGACTTAATCTCTCTTTTTCTATTGACATTACTCTCTCTTATCAAGAAACCTAATTTTTAAATAACAAATTTGATTTTCCTTATAAGTTGTTTGATTTTAAGAGGGTTTTATGCGAGCTAGCTCGTTTTACTTGAGTTCGTTCGAAGTCATTCACTAGAGATTAAAAGCATTTATTGATCGATCTAACATATATCAAACCATTCAGATGCATAGAGCTGTCAGAAAAACTCATTGTTCGCGAACAGCTCGTGTTTGACTTGTTAAGTAGCTCGTGTTCTACCGTTCGTTAAGTAAACGAGTAAAAACGAACAACAATTATGTATATATATATATATATATATATATATATCTTAGTTTAAATCACAAAAACTCGTGTGGCCATGTGGTTCTGTATCTTCAATTGCATAGATTTGGTGCAGGGTCAATCCAACACCCAACATCAAATTTTTTCAAATAAATTTTACTAGCCAATGTCAAGTCGAACACGAACAAGAACATTTAAATCGAGACGAACAAGAACACACTATTCATGAGCCAATTTCGAACATAAGCCAATTTCGAACACGAGCAATTTTAAACGAGTCAAACACGAGCCAAGCCCGAGCTCGCTCAAGCTCTACTCGTTTACAACCCTACAGGTGCATTAATATCTCATTTCAATAAATTTTATTTGATGCTTATATAATTGACAAATTTAGATTATTAGTTGCGAGCATTTAATTGGTTTTCTCAAGGTTAATTTAACTATGGTCAAATTTAGAAAAGGTTGATGAAACCTTGGCCTCCCAAGTTGAGTTCAACCCAACCTATGTAATGCTTAATGTGACTTGATCTCGAGCTCACTTAAAGTTTCTTGGAATGGATCTCATCCAATTGAATTCATGTTAAATTTGCTTGAACCTTGCATCAAATTTGCTCAGCATAACATTAACTTTGTTTGGTGCTGACAATTTTACATGTAATTCAATCTAGAACTTGCTAAGTTCATCTGGGCCAAGCTCTCTGATCAACTTCATTCTTGTTCAATACATCAACTCATATATTAAGTCGGTTCATCAAAATATTTAGGACATGTTCTTTGTTCAGGTTCCAACCCCTCCCATTATTAGTCACTTAGGTAGGTTGCTCTTTTCAAATTGGGTATTGCAACTTGGTTTGTTTTTATTGTACTTCCCAAATTTGTTATTTTTCATGTGATTGCCCAGAAGATCACCCATATTAGGAGTCTTGTATTAAGAGTGCGCTTAAATCTGTAACTTCTATGGGAGGTTCACTTGTTATACCATAAGGTGCCTTGTGTTAAATCTTTATTTATCCACTCTAGCATTTTTTTTCCTCTTTTGATTAAGATTGAAATCATTCTTTTTTTCTTTACTCCTAGAATCATGTCATTTCAATATGACAACTAGGAGCTCCTACTTTGGTCCTTATCACTGACAATCATTTTCTACCCATGTTAATTGTCCTCTTTAAATTTGAGTATTAACATTTACAACAAGGGGTGGACCCTTGAGCCCTGGAGCAAAGATGCCCATGCCCTATAGCATATAACCCTGACTCTGTGTCCTTACGATGTATTAGCCCTAGGTGGTTTCACCTATTTTTAGACAATTGAGTTGGCTATGCTAATTTTTTTGATCGAGAAACATATTAATTCCTTTGATTCAACCACGCATTGTGCCTCTGTGTTAACATTGGTATACAGATTATTGCCTTTAGTAGTCACACCTTGGAATTTAAATCACATTTGGCCATACTAGTTTTCTTAGGCATTTTCTATTCAAAATATACTTTAGGCCTCACTTTATAGGGATACTCCTTTTGGCATATTTTTTTTTCCGGTGTATTCGAGATATTTGATATGAGGCAACCAATGATTGTTAATTAGATTCTTAAGATGATGTGGTCGTCCGACACTTTGCCAAGTTAATCTCGGATGAAGAAATCATGCAATTTTGATTTAGTTGAATTATTTTTTCTATCCATTCTCCCAAGAAACATAAACTAATCTCCAACTAGTAATTCATAGCATAATATATCCTTAATTGATATTGTTCTTGGGAGTTGGTTTCTAGAAGTAATTAACTATAAGAGTTTGCATCTACTGGATATGTCGATCGCTTAGAATTAAAATAAGTACATGTCAGACCATTCAACTGGCCAAATTAAAATTCTAGGACCTTACCCTAACTTGCCTCTGAAACTTAGTGTTGTTTAATGCTCTTGTTTATGCTGCGTCCAAAGAACAAAGGATTGAATTGCACCATAAGCTTATGAGCTCATTTCAAGTCCACAAATTGGTGCTCCACTTCTTCAGGATTCAATATCAATTGCTTGAGGATTTTTTATTTTATTTTATTATTATTATTATTATGTTTGTTTGTTCTTATTTCTTATTGAATTTTGGAGATGATATATCCCCAAACTTTTTTTACAAATATTGTGGTATTCCTTATTCTCACGTGCATTCTTCATGCTTCATAGCAAATTTGTTCAAGAAAAAAATTGTATATTAACAATTTTTTGTTATGTTTGAATACAGATAGGCTAGAATGTTATCCAGGCTTTTGAAGTGTCCCTCCTCTGCACCAAATTTATTGTCATTTTCAAAAACAACAAAATCATACCATGCTATTTGAGAAACAGTGTTTTTAGTTTAGAACCTAACCAACCATTGCCTTATATTTTTTGGATCACAATGCATTAAATATTTGGCTTTACCAAGTAGCCCTGAATTCTGATATTTTTTTTGCCCCGAATTCTGATATTTTTTTGCTTAAAATTCTGAATTTGATAATTTTTTCAATTATTTTTATAGGAATAATACAGTTTGCTTTTCATTATATTGTAGTTTTCACGGAGTTCCTGCAGAAGAGAGGTTACATTGGCGATCTTTCTTGGTAAAGCTCGGAGCTGAAAATCTCAAAGGAGCTAAAAATGAGGAACTTTTTGTTGCTTCTCACAAGTTTGGTTCTATATCCTCTTATGTTAAACTTTTCATGTTAAATGCCTTAATTTGCTTTTCTGATCTTCATGATTAGCATTTCCTGAAGTCATAAAGCCTGTTTCAAGCTTTCTACTTTCTTCTTTCTTAGACCTTGAAACTTGTAATGAAGTTTAGATGTAGAGAATGAATAAAATTATCTTTGACAACTCTTTTTGTCCTGGACTGGCTAGATAAGATGTATTTACACTTTGATGTAGTAAAGTATTATTCATCATAGCCTCAATTTATAAGCACATCTTAAACATGTTAATAATCTATATAATCAGGACATATTGTTTTCTTTATTTTATTTATTGACATTATAATACATTTTAGGTAGGTATTTAAGTTGCCAGTCGTTAGAAAGTGCTCTAGTTTTTTAGTTGGAGGATTATGGCCTATTCAATGATGAATTTCAATTAAGATTTGGGTTTTGCCTTTTCCTCACCTTTGGGGATTCTCCTCCTTTTAGGCTTCCTTCTTGCTACTTCATCCCTGTCACTTTGCCTCCATCCCTTTGAGGAATTCGTTCGTCTAAATTCTCATCTCTCTAACTCACTGCTACCCCTTTATTGGATTCTCCAAAGCCTTAGTTGGAGCACCTTCTACCGATTGAGTTTAAGGGAGTGAACAAGTTGCTGATATAAGTTGAACACGAAATAAATGAGAATGTTAAGCAAGAAGTCTGACAAATTTTGGACATGTAAATTAATGATTGATATTAGATTAATGATTGCAGTGATAGTTTTTTGGATATAAGATAATAAAAAATATAATTAAGTGTATAATAAATGATAGAAAATGCACAAATTAGGCGGGTAATTAAATTTAGTTCGAGATTATTAGAAAGTAGGAGTTGACCTAACATGATATGAATAGAAGTTGTTTAAAGTCATCTTATAAAGAATATGTTTAATATCTTAAACACCACTTAATGAGGACAAATAGAGGATGAGGATTCATATAACTTATTATAAATACTCGGATAGGACTAACGATGATGTTTGGTGTGGTATTACCATCATGCTAATAATTTCTACATAGACTGCTTAGAAGTTTCATGAAGCCGTTGCGGGCAATGTGTTAACAACTTTATAACTTATAGATTTAGATTCAATTGAAGGAAAGAGAAGGTACCGGATATTTTTGTTGGGTGAATCAGGAAATGCATTTTACATCCACTCCCCAATATTGTCATTGAAAACCTTCAACACTTTCTCCAAGCCATACACATTATAGTTCTTTATTCCAAAAGTGCAAGTTTTGATAAAATTATAAATACATGATGATTTGCTTCATTATTATTGGGAGGCAGTAGTTTTGCTTTCTGTTAAACTTTAGAATTAATTTGAATTTTCTTATGAAATATTTACCTTTTAATCATGCTCATCCATTGTCTCCAATTTTCTTATGCGGTTAATGGCACCATCTTAGGAAATATAAGCTGTTTCTCATCATTCCTCTTCATTTGATATGCGCCATCTGCATAAAGTGTTGGTCACGGAACCTTACATAATTGTTTGATTTCCCATAGTGTTTCTCCTGCTTTGTGATTTTATCTTTTTTTTTCTTATTCTGATATTTCATTTCTTTTATTTGTTAAATATTCTATTTCCAGATCTGTATACATAGTTTACACTATGCTTGGGGATATCTGCATCTATGTAGTGGGCAAAGATGAGTATGATGAGCTTGCTTGTAAGTAATTTTTAATTCAATCTTGTTGGAGTGCTAAAGCTGATTTGGTTTCTTGTAGCTTCAGAATATGTTTTAGAAAATGCTTTCATCTTCTTCAGTCATTTTAATGGCTCATTGGCTGTCAGTTGGTAGAAAACTTGTCTTAAAAAATGTTCAAGTGTTTGTAGCGTTGTGAAATTTAAGTCATTTTATTTGAAGGAGTGAAGATGTTTGTAATGTTTAAAATAAATATTTGATATCTAAATGCATCCAATTGTAATGACAAAATCTGATAAATTTTCAACTTAAAAAATATTTTTTAACTTCAAGTGGGCCCATCCGTGATAATAAACTCATGATATTTGAGGTTTCTTTTGTAGGTTTTAAAATCAACATGAATTTTCTGATTGCAACTGTTTTTATTGAAACATAGCAATATTTTATGGTGAGGTGCTTTCTAATTATATCTATTTTTATAGAAAATTAACAAGAATGTAAGTTGTTAGAAAGCTCTTTAGTAGATTTTTGAATCATGTGCTTGGCTTGTATGCTTTGCATATTGGCTTCTGTTTTAGTCGTAAGTTCTATAGGAATTTCCTCTTATTTAACATGATATCCGAGGAAGTTCTCATCATGCTCTTTTAACCTCCCATCCCAATTCAATAACCGAGCCGCCTTTCGTCTAGGGTCCCTCCTCATGATCATTCATTGTCTTGCTTCCGTAGCCCTATCCGCAGTGCTTCCCGATCTCCTACTCCCTCTACTCAATGTTATTGTGTGTGCGCTCAATTATGCTTTGCTACTCTAACTCACTTCCACAACCCGACCTGCTCTCATAAGTACATTTAAACACACTAGTTTGTTGCATCGGCTGCCATTGATAATACACTAAACCTTGCTTACTCCAATGTGTCTAACTTTTGCAATTGAAGATGTTTTTGGTCACTCGCCCTCTCACATCACATATCCCACTTGTAGTGCACCCTCTTTGCTGCCTATTTCTTGACTATCTTATTTCGGAGAAAGTGAAGTTATTCTTTTAACAGTCACCGTGGAGTTGAATGGCCTATTCAAATCTGTGGGTCCTCTAATTTAGTACCATTATAGCTTGTTATTTTGCACTGTGTTATTTTGCACGGATGTGAGCATCTATTTTGACATGGAACCACCATCATCAGCGTTTGCCTCCACAAAAGAATTAATCTGAGGAATGTGAGTCCCAAGTTTAGTCCTGAACTTTTCATTAATATCATCATGTCTCGTTTCTCTTTTCTTCAAGTGTCATGGCTTCTGCTCCTCTTGCTTGTTGCGAGAATTTCATTTATTTATCTATTTTCTCAATACAAATTTACATATGGCTTCATTTTTGTGGTGCCACTAATTTCAATTCTATTAGTCTCATGATGATTGTGGTCAATTGCTTGAATAAACTCTGCCATCTGTCCAAGCACCTTGCGGTCTTTTCTTATGATATTGTTGCGATGGTCTCTTTATAGGATTCCTTGGACCTTACATTTTTTTGTTTACTACAATATAACATGTAATTAAAAATTGTTCTCAACCTTTTAACTCTCTCTTAGTTGTTATTTATGCCAAGGATACTCTACCAATCTCAGGAAAAGAATGTCTTTCCTCTTAATTTTATAATGTATTTCTTGTTCCATAAATGTGTTGTCAGCCTTTTATTTATACAATATCCGAACAAGACTCAAAAGCACTCCATCACTTTTTCTCTACCCATTATGTCCTTCAAGATCTCAACATGAGGAAAAAAAATGGAGATGTTCGAATTAACAATATTCATTATCTCTATGTTATTGATTCAACTACCTTGCTTGCAATTTCCTTGTATAAATGGAACTATAGATTTGATCAACCACCTCACCATCTTCGGAGTTTCTCTTATAATATTTTGTTCCAAATTTAGATTTCATGCCTATGAATTTGACAAACATCATATTGTCCCTTTATTGAGTTTACTTGTTAAAATTTCAATTTGAGGTCTTACTTGTATTCAAGGTATCTTATCGAAAATTTGAAATATCATTTTTTGTCCAAATAACAAAAATATTTATATCGATTACGTGCTTGGATTCATGTAATCAGTTTTTCATTTTCTTGTGTCGAGATTGGCTTGCATAAATCATCATTTTCATATAAATGTATATCTCATTAAAATGGTATTATTAAACATAAGCGCAGCCATTGCTGGCACCTTAATGTTTACATTCATGTTCTTCGCCAATTTTTAAGGAATGCCATTTTTACTACATGTCACATAATCAATAATGTGTTATTATGGTTCTCAACAACATCTCTTTCTTCTTTTTCAGTCATCCTGATAAATATTTTCACTAAACTCCTCGTATTTCTGATTTTATGTGTTTTGCCCATCCCCTTTACACAGGTTGTGACAAAGCATATTCTTATGCTATTTGACGTTTTTTTTTTTTTGTTTATTTTTAAAATCCTTTCATTGGTAAGTGTATGCCTTTGTCAATGTTAACTTTCATAAGACAGCCCCTTAACTCCCACCTTATTCTCAAAACTTGATCATTGGCTGTACCTCTACATCTTTTTGGCCCATTACTCGCATCGTTTCTTATAGTTTTATACTATTCGACCTCGGCCATGTCCTTTTATAGCTCCTTCCATCACCTTGGCTACGTTGGAACATTTCATCACTACGAAGCCATTAGATCTATATTTTCGTTTATGCCCTTTTGATCATCTCTATTATTCTTTTGCTGATTTGACATACCAAGAAGCCATGCTTGACCTCATTTAGAAGCAGACCATGGAAATTGGGAAGAATACTCTTCTTGATCATCAAGCATTGGCATTGGTTACATGTCTCGTTAGGGTTGAAATTTGTTTCTTGTGGATGAGTATTCACTTTTAAGACTCATCCATATGACTCTAGCTATTGCGGCAAAGCTTGCTTAGCAAGAAATGATATATTCAAATTCATAATATTGACTATTTTTAGGACTTTTTGGTCAATTTTTGACTGAATTTCGTTTGTATCTATTGTCATTAATTAAGCGATTTATTTATTGCATAAATGAATATTAGTGATGTCTTTCTTTGTAGATCTTATTGAAATAATGTATATAGAGCAATCCCATGGGTATTTTTCTTAGGGGGATAATAAACTTTACAAGCTTTAAAAAGCTAATTATGGATTCAAACAAATTTCGTTTGCTTTGTTCTACAAATTTTTAAAAATTCTTATTGCCTTTGAACTACGAAGTAATACGATTTATGGTTGTATGTTTTGATGGCACCCTCCTCGTTGGAAGTGATGTATCAAGCATTATTGAAATAAAACAATATATGTAGAAGAGTTTTCAAATGCCTTAATCGCGCATTATTGAATCCATAATTAGCTGAAGAGTGGTCCACTATGGCCTTAATCACATACTCAAGGAGGATGAATCAAAGAGTTGGAGGAAAAGTTTGGTAAAGAAAGTTTTCAAATGTTGTGGGACGCTTCTATTTAGGGGAGAAACAGAGAGATTTTTTTTATGCATGTTTTTATTTAGCTTCCACTTTATTTCTTCTTGTAGTGTTCCTAGCAACATCTAGGGTGTGAAAGAGCGATCTATCTCTCCAAAAGTAAATCATCTTTGTATCTTGCTTATTTTTATTTTAAATTTTGTAAGAGCAACCATTGTTTGCATTTTTTCCACCTATCTATTATTGTTTCATCATGTTTTGTTCGTTAACTTTGGTTCCGAAGCGTATCAAATTGGTATCAGAGCGTAGAACTTGTTGGGATGGCAGCAAAGAAAGTGAATGTGCTAGAGGGAGATGTAAGGCAAATCGGATTGAAAATGGAAGAGAGCTTCACCACTATGGAGGATGGGTTTTCTTTCATTGAAAGTCAAATGGAGAATGGATTTGAGAGCATAAGAGAAATGCAAAATATCATGAAAAAATTCATGGAGATGTAATCCAAGGCCGTGTCAATCGCTTCAATTACAAGCCCTAACCAAGTGTTGATTAGGGATTTTTTGGCCAGGTCAATAGAGAAGGAGATCGAGCGAAAAGACAACGAAGAAGACATTATCTACTGACAAGAGTGTCCCCCTAGGACTCTAACAGGAGGGGAGTGGAGACTTCTAATAGAGGGCATGGGTCGAAAATTGGAGGGATGGTGTGAGGAGCACGGAAGAGCACGATGGAGGAAAGAGGGATTCAGGAGTTGGGTATGCCTATGACCGAAAGAGGGAGTTCCACCCTAGATACATGGAGGAAAATACCGGAGAAAGAGAAGGTTGGGGTAGAGATGCAAGGGTCAGAAAATTGAAGATGTCAATCTTTGAAAGGGATGATGCACATAGGTGGGTGTATCAGGTGGAGTGGTACATTACAATCAATTGGTCAACTAAGAAGAGAAGCTCATGACGGCGAGATTATGCTTGGAGGGGAAGAATTTAGCGTGATTTCAATAAATGGAAGCAAGGTATCTGATTGCACTCATTGGAGGAGTGTAAGGATTGCTTGTTGGAGTGTTTCTGAGTCATTCGTGAAGGAGACCTGACTGAGCAATTCAATGCTCTGACTTGGGAGGGAACTGGTACAAAATATCGGAAGAATTTCGAGCTCTTGTCAGGGAAGTTGAGGGGTATTTCTGTAGCAGGGCTGGAAGGGGACTTCTTGAAAGGACTAAAAACCGACATCCAAGCAGTCATCCGACCTTTGAGACCGAGGGGGTTGAGGGGAATGATGAACTCTCCCAGATGATGGAGGATAACAAACATGTGAAGAAGACCAGCAAAGACGACAACACCAAAGGATTCTACATGAGCACTTTTACAGCCACGACACCGAGGAACTAGATGATGTCATTTCAGGAAAACACCTCACATATGCAGAAGTGTAGGATAAAAGAGCAAAATGAATGTGTTACAGTTGTGACAAGAAATATGCCCTAGGACACCACTGAAATGAGCACGCCCTTTAGATTCTTTTAGTTTATGAGGAGGATATAGAGAGTGAGGAATCAAATGAGGAGGCAATTGAGGAGGAGCATCTGTATTTGGATGACAGAGGTGTCCCTTAATTTGGTGGTGAGATTTACTCCAAATCACACCATGGATCGGGAAACAACTGATTGTGGTGTTGATGGATAGCAGAGACACATAACTTCTCAAATCAGGTTGTTGAGAAGTTAGAGTTGGAACTCGTGACTAAAGGGAACTTCAGTGTCATGATGGGGACAAGGAAGGTGGAGAAAAGTCGGAGAATTTTTAAGAGATTGGTTATGACACTACATGACCTACAAATAATGGAAGACTTCCTTCCCTTAGATTTAGGCAGTACATATGTGATGTTGGGAATGAAGTGGTTTTTGAAGTCCCCGACTATGGAGTTCCAGGTAGAGGGCAGGAAGGTGATGTTGAGAGGAGATGCTAGTTTATGAAAATTTATGGTGTCGCTCAAAACCATGGTCAAGTCGAGACGGGGAGCAGGACTGGGCTATTTGATGAAGTTGTAGAGTATTGAGACGATTTGAGATTCAGAGTTGGCAGAGTTTCCCAAAGGGGTCCAGCTGCTCCTACAGCAGTTTACGGGTGTCTTCCAATGGCCAAGCGGGTTACCTCCTCCGAGGGAGGATGAACACACTGTTACCTTAAAGAGAGGGTGTTTCCCCCATGAGCATAAGACCATACAAGTACCCTCAAATTCAGAAGGAAAAAATAGAGAAGTTGATCCGAGAGATGCTCAAGGCAAGGATTATCAGGTTTAGTTTGAGCTCTTTTTCCAGTTTCGTCTTGTTAGTGAAGAAAAAAGATTGTAGTTGAAAATTTTGCATGGACTACTGCGCTTTGAACAAGGAGACGATGTTGGACAAGTTTCATATTCCTGTGATTGATGAGTTACTGGATGAGTTTTATGGGGCAGTTATTTTCTTAGAAATTAATCTTAAATCGGGTTACCAGCACACCAGGATGCATCTCACGAATGGGCACAAGACAACATTCAGGACACATGAAAGACATTTTGTGTTCTTATTGATGTCATTTGGCCTCACCAACGCCCCAACAACATTTCAGTCTCTCATGAGTAGGGTTTTTCAACCTTAACTTCGGAAATTTAACCTGGTTTTTTATATGACATTATGGTCTTCAACTGTACAGAAACAAAGCATGTGAGACACATAAGGACAGTCTTTTTGACGTTAAGGGAGCACCATGTCATGGACTAACTTTCTTGGGGCGTGACAACCAGCTGTATGCCAACTTGGAGAAATGTTCTTTTGCACGGTTGTAGGTGGAGTACCTAGGACATATGGTGAATGGAATATGGTAGCAGTGGATCATTCCAAGATCGAGACTATGGTTGATTGGCTTTTATTAAGGAATTTGAAGGAGTTGAGGTGATTCTTGGGTCTCGCTGTCTATAACCGGAAGTTCGTGGAGGATATGGCAAGATAGCATGACCACTAGAGCGCAGTTGAAAAAGACAATTTCAAATTGGGGGTTGCAACAAAACATACATTTGAATATCTTAAGATGGTCATGACTAGTGTCCATATATTAGCACTTTCATATTTCAGTAAATCATTTGTGGTGGAGAAGGATGTGTCAGGGTACAAATTGGGAGCAATGCTCATGCAGGATTGACACTTCCATATTTCAGTAAACCATTTGTGGTGGAGAAGGATGTGTCAGGGTACAAATTGGGAGTAGTGCTCATGCAGGATTGGCAATCAATTACCTAGTTCAGCCAAGTTTTTAAGGTTGGAGCAAGACTAAAGTCAGTATATGAACAGGAATTGATAGCGATTATCCTGGTCATTCAGAAGTGGTTGCCTGACCTGTTGGGAATACATTTTCAGATCATAGGAGTTTAAAGTATCCTCTGGAGCAACTAATGGTGACTGAGGAGCATTAAAGATGGTTATCCAAGCTACTGGGGTATGATTTTGAGATTCAGTATCGGCTAGGATTGGAGAACAAGGCAACTCACACATTGTCGAGAAAGGTGGAGAAACCCAAATTGGCGGCCCTATCAACACCCTTGGTTCTAGATTGGGAAGCTTTGAGACAAAAGAGCAAAAAGGATGAGGAGCTGAAGAAGATTAGAGTCGAGTTACTACAAGATCAGAACAACCATCTAGAATATCATTGAGGGGACATCAACTGCTCTACCAGGAGCGATTTGTACTACCTAAGACTTCAGAGTATATTCCTAAATTATTATAAGAGTTTCATGACAGTGCGATCTAGGGACAGTCAGGGGTGCAGAAGACCTATAGTTGTCTAGAGGCAGAGCTTTATTCAGTGGGGATGTGCGGAGACGTGGAAGACATAGTAGCAAGATGTTATGTGTGTCAGCGACACAAATACTTGAACACGACACCAAGCGGCTTACTACAACCATTAGCGTTACCTGGGAAGGTGTGGGAAGAAGTGATGATGGATTTCATCGAGGGGTTGCCACGGTCAGAAGGGTTCACGGTGATCATAGTGCTCGTGGATTGCCTAAGTATGTGCATTTCATTCCCTTACGACACCCCTACATTATGGTCTCAGTTGCGGCAGTGTTTATCCGAGAAGTGGTCTGTTTGCACGAGGTGTCAGAATCAATTGTATTGAATAGGGACAAGGTGTTCCTCGGCCACTCCTGGAATGAATGATTCAGGTTGTAAGGGACAGTCATTAAAAGAAGCACCGCATATCATCCCTAGTAATGTGGAGACATACCGACATTGATTTGTATCTGATACACCAAAGTTGGGCTAAGTGGATTGCATGGGTCAAATATTGATATAATCCTTCGTACCACACCACAACATAAATAACCTTTTTCAAGCTATTATATGGGCGGGATCCACCTCACTTGATACATTATGGACATATTACCACGCCAGTATCCAGTGTCGATCAGTACTTGGAGGAGAGGGACAGGTACTAGCAGAGCTCATGTGGCATTTACTGAGAGTTCAACAAATCATGAGGTGGAAGACAGAGGAACACAGGCGTGAGGTGCAATTTGAACCAAAAAAATGATCTACTTGAAACTGAGGCCCTACTGACAGAAGACTTTGAACAGGAGGAGAATAGAGAAACTTTCACCGCGATACTTTGGGTCTTATGAGGTGATGGCACGTATCGGGACAGTGACCTACCGTTTGAAGTTACTACCATTGTCTGCACTACACTCGATCTAGGCATAATCTAAGCAATTTGAGATTTATCTAACAAACTCTATCATTTTTGGAGGGAAAGTGAATGGGGAACAATAGGGCCCTAATCACATGCTCAAGGAGGAGGAATTATGGGACTTTGGAGGGAAAGTTTTCCTCACTAAGCAATTTGAGATTTATCAAAGCAATTCTAGAAAATAAAATATGGCCTATCTTAAACATAATAATTTGAGATTCGAGAACTTTTGATTTTGAGTAGGCATAATCTATTTAAAGATATTGTGTTTTTGTAGATGAAAATCTAATTTCTTGAGAAGCAGCATATAGCGTAACTGGAATGACTGTTTAATCTTAACATTGAGCCATGGGTCTTATGTAGATCAAAATTCTTGTAGAAGATTTTGACTTTCCTAATATTGAGCCTTTGCATAGTCTAATATTCCGTAAAAGAATGAAATACATTGGAGTAGATTATCACTTCATCATAGACGGGCTTTTGTCAAACTTGATCATCATTCCTTACATATCAAGTGAAGAATAATTGACTAGTATCTTTAGGGGCATTTACATGCATACCACACATTTTTTTTATGTATTTATATATCTAACAATTAAATTTAATACTTGCATTGTGCTCAAATCTTTATATTGCATCAAAAATATCACTATCATATTCTTATTAAAAATGAAAAACACCTTTTCATGCATACACCGAATTGGTAGAAATGTAAATATTAGATATATAATTACATAGGATGTGTCGTTTGTATGTAACACCAGAGGGTTTTGTCACACATATGCATTCTCTTACTCCAAGACATCTAAACGAAAGATTAATCTAACAAGTTCTATCATTTTTTCAAACTTTATTTTCCAATTGGGATTTTTACATAAGTAGCACTCCAAATATAGCTACGCACCTGTTTCACACGAAACTTGAATTTTACATATTCCACCCTTCGCTACCACACGATCCTCTGTTCCAAGCAATCATTACAACGACGAGTAATCTGGCCGTTGTTGGTCTCCTGGCATCTTCTTCCGCGCTTCATTCTCTTAATTCTTCATTGCTGCCGGTCATGACTTTATCTGGCGAAGTTCTCCCAATTGTTATCTTCCATCACTCTCTCTCTCTCTCTTCGAAATACTCTATCCTCTTTTCTTCTACAAACCCATCAGATAGAAGCTGGTGGTGGCTGAATCCGCCAACAAATATGTTGAGAGAGTCGTTGGCTGAAATTAAGAATGGATTTTGCTGCTTTCTCACTCTGGCATTAACCTGATAATTATAAAAGTTTATATTTCTTATTCTTTTGAATAACTTGGAAGGAAGTTCATAGAAAATTGTATGCCATGGAGAACAATGGCAACCGAATTACTCGTCGTCACCACGCCTTCGCTGCTCGGATTGCTCGAATGAGGCAGAGAAGGGAGAAGGGGGAGAAGACGTTGACGGATGCCCATTAGCTCCATTTATACACTTTGGAATCGAGGATGGTGATTTCGGGGAAACTAGGGGACAGTGGTGAGGGAATCGGCGAAAATGGTGTACCAACGGCGGTGGTGGGAAAGGTACGAGTGCGTGTTAAGTAGGGTGTAGGCCATGTAGTGGCCGAAGAAGGTGGCCAATGTGTGGAAGACGATGCCATGGATACCAACGGTGGCCAGATCACTTGTAATTGCCATGGCTTCGCCGCTCGGGTTTGCTTGGGATGGAGAAGCATGCAGTAGGGAATGGGGAGAAAGTTGATGGAGGCTAGCCTGGCGCCCGAAATATATAAAATTTAAATTTCGTGTGTGTGCAACATATAAATAACAATGTTGGCAGTGCTATGTCCGTAAAAAATCCCCTTTCTAATTCCAAGCAATCAAACATACCCTAAGATGTGTTCCATAGAACTAAGTTCAGCTTATTTCTATTCTTTCAAGTGGCGGAAGTCATCTTTGCAATAACTTCCTCCACCAAAGATGCATGCGGGAAACCTCCAACTGAGCGGCTCTTCCTCGACAAATATGGGAAGATATGCCTATCCCTTGATGAGATTGTTTGGCAGGTAGAATTTATTTTAATTTATATAATCAATTTATTAAATTTTAGGGCATTTACATACATACCACACAACTATTATGTATTTACATTTCCAACACCAAAACTTTCATATTTACATGCACAACACTCAAATCATTGACATGCATAAAAAATATCACTATTATATGTTATCATGCATAACTTTATGACATAAATCATTGGTAAATGTAAATATGAAAGTTTAAGTATTAGATAGATAAATATATAAGAATTGTGGGGATATTTATGTAAATTTCTCTTAAAGTTAACTTTATATCAATCTTAAATGAAATATAATACCATATTGTAAATTTCTTACATTATCTCATCTGTAAACTGATGCTTTTGTTTCAAATGATGAAGGGAATGTTGGAAAATACAGAGAAGGAGAGAATCAAACGATTGATAAGGATGAAACCTCCTACGGATGTGTGACTACTGGCCTGGCTTCAAGTTCTTTTATATTTCTGCAAAATTTTTACAGGTTCGTGTATGATTAGATCTTTGTGTCTGTAAGACCCATAAAATGCAAATTTAGTATTTGATAATTATGAAGGAAAAAAAAAATCTCAATTTCTTGAGTTGGCTGCTTCAAACTGGAACACGAATACTTTTTTTAGTTTTGAGTGGGGTCTGACCCAAAGTTGTTTGACCCGAACCTGACATGAATGATAAACATGTCTGAAAGTTTAACTCGAACTCGACCCACTCTCAACCTGCTAACCTGAACCTGACTCGTATAACCCATTTGATGTAAGGGATAAGAGTTATTCGGGTCAAAATTGAGCCAAAATGGGATCGAATTTGAGTCATTATTTGGTTGAATGTTAATTTCAAGCAGGCGGGTCAAATTCTTAAATTTCAATTTGGTGACCATTTTCTAGTCATTTTCATTAGCAGATCAATTCGGACTGGACCCGAACAATTATGTGTTAAGAATCCTAATCATAACCCAACCCAAAAAATATTTTAGTCAACCTGAAATTGAATTTTTTTGAGTTGAGTTGATTTATCGGGTTAATTTTTGACATCCCTAGTTTTAAATTATTACTTGAAATTATTGTTTGTTTTTCTAATGGATTTTTAGGTACTATTGAGATGATAATAGAGCATTTACCCTAATCATTAAAGATAGGTGCATTTATGTACATTCCACCCAATTTTTATGTATGAATATATGTAACACCTAAACTTTATTTTTATTTATTTATTTATATAACACGAATCTTTCATATCATGTAAATATTACCACAATTTCAACTTTAAAATAATGAAATACACCCATTCATGCATATGTAAAATGGTGTATACATAAAAAAAAAAAATTTTGAAGTTTACGTGTTAGGTAAATGCATAAGCATTGAGTGGGATGCATGTAAATCTTCTATCAAGATATGCAATAGTAAAATTTATTTGTCAAAAATAAACAAAAGTCTTACACCCACCCCAAATTCACATGAGTGGTGACTTGGCCTTCCCCTGGAAAAAAAAATTACGTCCGCACATCTGGATGGCTAATAGCCAGACGTTACGTTACCCGGCACTGATGTATATGGTGATGTGACGCCCGACAGTTGTCATAAACTTGTTTTTTATTCCAGTTGCAGTCCCATGAAATAAAAAATTCAATGTCGCATCAAGTTTTTGGCATCGTTGAAAAGTGGAGCCAACTTTATATATTTTGCACAATTATATCATCGAGATCAAGTTTATGGCGTTGTTGCTGAGGACGGTAATGATAAATTAAATATATTTGGTAAAATTGGAAATTTAGCGATAAATATAAACATAAAATACAAATAATAATAATAATACCAAAAATCCATATATATATATATATACTTTCATATTATACATTTACATAAATATATACATACCCTTTATAATAAAAATGTCAATTAACAAATTTAACAATATGCAAACATAAAGTACAAATGAATATTAACATGATTAAATGAAAACATAATGAAAGTAATTATCAATATTACAATTAGTTTGGTTTGGATAAGCAGCTGTCTCATCAGTCCAAATCACTCGACCCAACTCCACTCACAGCAGAAGAAGAGAGAGGGTTTCAATCCCTCCTACAATTCTTTAGCTCCTCAAGGGCTTGAATGTCGAAAATTAGTTTTAGAATTGTTATCTCATAAATAAATTTTTATCATCCGGCATAAATCTCGAGACGATATTATAAATAAGAAATATTTAAATCTTGATAAAAATTCATCCAGAACTCTGATTTAAGCAAACTTATGGTCAAATTAACCGGCTTGATTAGACGGACTTAATGATATGAAAACTAGCTCAATCCAATTCAAATCAAGCCCAGATCAAGTCATTAAATCATAATTAGAAGATTTATAAATACATTTGGAAAGTCAAATGACTGTCATTATGATAAGTTTACACTCAAATTGAGCAGCTCGACAAGAAGAATCCAACGAGCCCAAGATCACTTAATTTAGACATCATTAAGGCACTCAAATGTCCATCAAACACCATCCGATCAAGGGAAACTCTTTGAACTGTCTTATCAAAATTGTTTATATTCTTGCATTAATGATACCAATAACACTATAAATAGAGCTTCACCCTTCACATGGGGGAGGGGCTTAAGAGAGAACTTGAGGCTTTGAGAAAGAGCTCAAGTCCAACATCATCCCTGCTATTGTCGATCGTCGTCGACAAGTCGACCACCGCCAGCCACCGTCGACCGTCATCGGTAGTCGTCGACTACCGTCAATCACCACCGACCTCCGTCGAACACCACTGACTAGACGTCGTCAGTCGACGTTGTAACTTGGAAAGCTAGTGACTCATTCTCGCCTATGGTAAAAATGAGTATCTTTAGTCATCAACTTATAGTGAATTTTTACAGTTGGGTCAGACCCCATGGTTATTCCCCTTTACGGGTTTTCCACGTAAAAAATTCTAGAGGCATCACCGCTTCTTTTATCTTTCATCTGTGTGTGTGCTAAACTTTCATACAACGCTAAGACGATAATTCGTTACTCTATCGAAGCAAATTTTCTACTTTCGTGTTTAATTTAATCTGTTATATTTTTTTCTGATTCCTAACTCTTCCAATCTTGAATTCTTGGTCAATGACAGAGATATCACCTCGTTATTTTTTAAATTTGAGCAAAAAATCAATTATTATGGCTATACATTAATTTGTATTGAAAATAATAAAAATTATGCAAAATAAATTTTAAATACGATATTAAAATTTATTTGTCAAAATAAACTAATGAGTAACAAACAAATCTTCTATAAATACTATTATTATTATTATTATTATTATTATTATTTTAAATAAAAATAAAAAAATTAAAAATTGATGTCAAACGTCCCCATACTGCTTGATGTCCACTTCCAAACTCATGAAGCAATTAAAGCTAATATTCCAAAAAAAAAAAAAAAAAATTACAATGGAAGTTATTTCAAACAAAATAGTACAAAATTTTGATCTTATGCACCAGCCGGGAATCGAACCCGGGTCTGTACCGTGGCAGGGTACTATTCTACCACTAGACCACTGGTGCTTTGATCCCCCTACATAGATTCCGCTGCATAATCCTTTTTCTACGTTGAGTCATATTTAAGATATGTTTGGCGCAGAATCTTAGTGTCGTATTTTCATTTAGTTCTGATAAATTAAGATCGTCTTTTATATAATAAGCCTAAGTTTTCCTAATTCTAACTCTGTCTTTCTTACCATAAATCGAATCTAAAAAATCTACTCTCATAATCGGATCATCAGTTGGTCAACGTTTAATGTGACCAAACTATCTAAGACGACTTTCTCTAATTTTGTCTGTCACTGGAGCTACACCAACCTTATCACAGATATATTCATTTAGCATTTTATCTCTAAGTGTAAAGTCACTCATCCACCTAATCATTCTCATCTCGACAACACTTAACTTAGTATTATGTTTTTTCTTTAAAGGCAAGCATTTAGAGTCATATAGCATTGTAGGTCTCACCACTTTCGTATAATATTTTTTTTTAGTCTGAGTGATACTTTTCTATCACATGAAAGGCCAGAAGCATCCCTCCACTTCAACAAACCAACTTGAATTCTACTATTAACATCCCCATATATATCACCATCGCTTTGAACAACAGACTCGAGATATCTAAATCTTTCACACCTTTCAATAATTTGATCGCTCAAAGGTACACATTTATCACTAGAGCTACTATTACTAAAATTACATTTCATATATTCACTTTTATTTTCTACTCAAATGAAGGCCTTTAGACTTCAATAAATTTCACATAGAATTAAATGAACTATTTAATGTATTGATTGAATGATATTGACCAAAAAAAAAATCAAGAGTTATATGCATATACTAGAGCTACCGACACGAATCTCAAAGAAAATGAACACTCAAAAATAAAAAGCTTCCCTCATAGGTAAATAGTAAACCGACAAGTCACTGTCAAGCAGGCGTAACAGCATCTCTAATCCCAGGACATGTCGATGCTCTTAAGATTGTACATCGATTCGTCAAGGGTGAGACATAATTCATTCTTGCAGCAAGGCTTAATGGATGCCTCAGACAGGGAGCGATAGATCCATCTAAGACATTGCAAACAGAGGTATCAAACTGATGCAATGTACCGACCTCGAGCCAAAGCAGCAAGTGAGCCACGATTCACTCGACAAAAACAAACCAACTCATCAGTTGACTAACCGATTGATTGAAGCGCAGACAGAAACACCCTGATTACAAATGGACGACAAGCCTGCTTTTGCCACATCGGACAAGATCGTCGTTCGATTGAACGCCTCGGCCCACCAAACACAAGGCACAATCGCCACCCGATCTATCACTTTAATCCGCCGCATTTTTGCGAATAGACAACAAAATACCGTCATATCACAATTCAAATCATAATACATGCATGGAATGAAATACATACAATTTATTATAGCATTAACCACATAAAAAATAATTTCCACAATTGTTCCTCTCTTTCTACAATTTTACAAAATGTGTCTATATAAATAGGAGCAAAAATATGAATAAAGTGGACCGCCCTGGTTTTCCACAACAACTCTTTATTTACTTTATTCCCTTCTTCACTCGACTCTAACTCTCGAGATTTGTTCACAAAAGACAATTCCGGATCCTACAGTGTTGGCAATGAATCATTTATTTTGAAAGATTTGATATGTAGTGAGGTGATTAGGGATGCATGATGGATATCTTCAATACTAACATATGAGAAAATCATGTGAATCAATGTTTCCAAGAATGTGAAGAAGACAATCCCTTTTGGCGTTACTACATAGGTTTTGATCATCCATGATAAATCAACTGTTGATGCAAGATGACTAGTAATGACACCATACTTTGATGCACTTAAATTCATAATCTCAAGGAAAAACGATATAATGCTACCGTGGGCAATTAAAAGTAAAAAAATTTTATATCCACGAGTCAAAATATTGAACAAATCAATTAAATAAATTTATTTAAAATACTAATTTATGTTTAGAGTCACATTAATGAGGTGATTATTCAGAATCTTAACATTGTATGAAAATTCAACACACACGTAGATAATAAAAATAATTGGCTGAGACAACAAAAGTTTTAACGTGGTAAACTTGAAATGAAAAAAAAAACGACTGAGTATAGCCTAGTCGGTATGATTTGTTATAAGTTTGTGAGTACATGTATAGACAACACACATTCGAGAAATTGTTAAAGTCTCTTCTAATATATTGTCTGCACGCATAAGCATTCATTGTATAGTGGTCGGGAGTGGTCGTTACATGGAGTAATATAATTGGTAGAATTTTGTCATTGCACAATATCCAGGACATTGTGCTGCGCTATAGGATGTTTCACTACTCTGTATTGCATGTCACTAATCCGCTTGGAACTTCGTTGCAAAGTACGTCATTAATCTGCATGTCTTGTCTCGCCTCGTCACTTCGTAGGGTCCAACAATGGCGAAGATCAGGGGCGACCGATGACGACATTAAAGGAGTGATGGCTAGGTTTTTGAGAACAACTATCATATTCCACTTATCCTATGAGTACAGGTGTCTCTCGACTTTTGATCCTCTTTCATTAAGAGAATATAACTCTCTTTACAGGGTATGAGAGTGACATCATTTGTAAATAAAGTTTAAATCCGTACGATTCCATCAAATGATATTGTACGATTCTCTTGATCAAATGTCATTTTATGGACATTTAAGTGCCTTAATAATGTTAGAATCGTGTGATATTGAACTCTTTAGATTCGTCTCATCGAGATGCTTGATTTAACTATAAGCTTGTTGATTCACAATCTATTTGATCCTCCAATTAACCAACCAAAGTTTCTAAAAGTAGTTTAACCCCTTGATCAAGTTTTAATTGCTATGGATTGGATAAATTTTGGTGTCATTGGGTTTTTCTGGTCGAGCCGATCAATTTAACTATAAAACTGATAAAATTGGAATTCTAAATAATTTTTAATTTCAATTTAACCTTTTTTTTCAACCAGATGATACACCGAGATTCATATCATACCTAAAAATTTATTCTAATAAATTCATTCTAATAAAAAATATTTTGAAATACTTCTATTTGAAATTTACATGCATACCACTTAATTCATATATCTAATGCCTAAAATTACATATTTATTATATATCACATATATATTAAAAATTTAGACAATGACAGTGACATTTTTTATGAAATCAAAGATTTGGGTGTTTGGTTGGCAAATATAAAAGTTCTGTTAATAATGTAAATATATAAAAATTGTGTGGCATGTACGTAAATTTACAATTATTAAATTGTTTGTTTAATTATAATGTGGGCCATGTTTCATGGGCCGTGCACCCTCACTGACCATGATGCACGAATCACGAGTTCTTCCACTGGCTTCTGGATTGTTCCGCCAAAGCTCCGGACAAAAATTCGATACACCCACCCACAGCAACGAAATCACAAACCTATTCATATTACTATGCATATGCTTTAGGAGTTGTGCTGCGATCATATTATAGGATATTAGCACAAATCTTGACGATGATCTATTGACAATAACGCAATGTATAATGACCTCTATACACCGAAGCTGCATAATAAAACCGCTACTGATCCAACGGCTAAGATCACTCTTAAGAGGGATCGGAAATGAGAGTCGTCATTCTCTTAAAACCCTCTGTTTCTCTTGCAATAAAACCTCATCCAGGTCCTTCCAGTTCACATTCACCGGCGAGCTCCACCTAACTGTGAATCCCAACCTTATCCAATCCTAGTACCTCTCTTCTGTTCCTCCAAGGTACCATCCCTTCTCCCTCTTCAAACGCTTTTGAATGGGCTTTGTGTTGTCCTTCTCGGGTTCTTTATATGCTGTGTATTTGTTTTGAGTTTTCTGATGATAAGCGTGTCGGTGTTTTGTGTAGCGGAGCAGATGGCTGAGTTCGTTTAGTATTGTGATTTTTCTGTTGAAAGAGTTTGGAAATTTTTGGTTACGGCTGCTTCTTGTCCCTTTTTTTTTTAGATTATTTATGTTGTAGCTTATATACACACATATATCTGCAGAGAACTTACAGCTCAGCTGTTTGGTTAAACAGTGCGTTAGTGAGGGAGTTTTCATTCATTGTTATATTTATGATTTTCTGGGTCGATTTCTGTTGTTCTTATTAGATTTGATGATCTTGTGCTATACATCTGATGCTGAATGGATATGCTGTTTAAGCTTGCCTTTGGTTTCAGGACCTAAAGTTTATAGTAGTTTCTTAATTTCTGGAAGCAGCGTACTAAATGTTTTTTCAGCTTTGCTGAATGTAATTTAAGCACAAATGATGTTGGAAATATTTATAAGAAAGACAATATATTCTGTACTAGAAAAACAAGGTAATCATGAAACTATAAATTGCAATTATCATAAATGAGGCATTTGTGGAATAGGAGCTGAAAATTTTAGATAAGTTGAAAAATGTAAGCCTGAAAGTTTAGATTATATATTGGGCCTTGGAACAAAGAGTGCATCTTTAGTACAGAATTTGATGCTCTTGCTGCTCCAGGCTTGCTTTCTAGGTTTTATCCACGCTTTCTCTTTTACACAATTAGATGTAAGTTGCCTAGTGAGCGCACTTCTCATTGTGCACAAACAAATGAAAAAATAATAGAAAAAATTTGAAGATTGAGAAAAAAAGAACGTGCAATAAGTATGTAAATAATATGGTTTGGTTTTGGGTTTAGATAGGGAAGGGACTGGAGCCGTCAATCTCATGATAAATAGCTTTTCTCAAGTGCTACACCATTCAACTTTGTTTTATTCTTGAAACCTTCCAGTTAAACACTATGGATTGGTTTAGGGTTACCATGGGGATGGGGTTGGAGTTAATCTCTTGATAAATAGTACTTCTTAAGTACTACATTTAGCTTTGTTTTATGCTTTAAACCTGCTAATTAAAAGACCATGCAGACAGTGGTCATTGTTAATGGTTTTAGTTTGGACATTTTTATTTTCTCTCCAATATTTCTTCTCTTCTGTTAAAAGAACTCATAATTCATGAAGAAATCTAAAGAAAATACTATGGACTTTATGCAATTTAAATTAGCTTAGTATCACCACACTTAAATAGTTTCATTAAACTATCGAAATGTTATATGGAGTATGTTTTTTCATTTATATTGAATAACAAGTGTAAGTGAAATGTATCATATCATGGAAATTATCTTCTATCAAAGCTAGCAATACAAATAGTTCCTATTCATCTGTGCACTAGAAGGTGGAATCAAATTAGCAGGCATGCAATAAATATTTATTAACCAAAGGCCTTCCAAACAACTATTAAAATGATTAGATTTACATACCTACCACCTAATTTCTATGTATTAACATATCAACCACTTAAACTTCAATTCGTACCTACAAACCGCCCAGCATATGCCAAAAACTTAGGAATTGGGTGGTTTGTAGGTAAAAATTGAAGTTTGGGTCGTTGATATGCTAATACATAGGAATTTGGTGGGAAGTATGTAAATGCCTCTTAAAAAAAATCTCAAATTTTTAATCCATGTTCTTTAATGAATGATTCATTCTTCTAAGTAAACATGGGCATAAAATAAAATATAGACTTCATAATTTAAAAATACTCACATAGGCTTCATGAGGAGCACCAAAAATATTGCAATCTTTTAAAACGATATTTTCTAAAGATTGCATTCCATCTGCGTATGATGTGAAAAGTGTCGCATTAATTTAGAAAATTGCATGTCAAGCAGGTCATTGATAACAGATTAAAATTGCCTGAACTCCTACTTAGGTTACTGCACAACTCAAAAAAGCATGGATGATGTGTAAAGTTCAAAATACAGCATAATGCTAATATTCTAAACTTTAAATTTTCAACTGAACAATGTGAAATAGGTAATAAATAGTATGACAGACATCAATAGAAAAATTAAGTCATGAAATAACATGTTTGATTGAATAATTACACTGCTAAAAAGTAACAGTCTATCTCTTAATAAAGTCCCAAAAAACTCTGTAAGAAGGGTGTTGTATCCTAATAATGAAATGTAAACGAGAATTTTACCTTATTTTATTCAAGTTGAGATTTTAAAATTCAGAATAAAACTATTATTTTATACTATTATTACCATTATCATTTTTTTTCCTACAAGATGCATAAGACAATTTATGTATTGCTGTAGAGTGGTTAAAGCAGCGTGGTATTTTAATAGTTGCTATAGATCTAATAAAGATATTGCTATAATTTATTTATCTTGTAAGAAATAAATTTTGAAATTAACTAATGCAGGATTTTCCACATAAAAAATGAATATATTATCATGCATGGATTTTCTCCAGTTGTGTTGGTCCTCATTATGAGACATTTTCTTCCCGCCAAAGAGAAATTAGTAATAAATAGTTATTTTGTCAAGCTATCTTTTAAGCTTCGTAAAATGAAGTTTAATACGAAGAATCACTCTACTAGTTGATATGTAATTCAACTTTTTTTTTTATGATGTTTGTGTTAGTTGAGTAAATGTGAAATTTTCTATCCCATATATTTCATTTATGATAAGGTAGGCACAGTATCAGTTATTGATTCAAATCTATGCTGGGGGTAAAGAATTCATTCACACTACGTCTGCTAGGTCTTGAGCCTGAGATTAATACGTTTGAAATCGAGGAGAACACTGTTTGAGCCAACACTCTTAAGTTGGTTTAGTAAGTTATTGATTTGCGAACAAACTAATGAAATAATAAAATAAAGAAATAAACTATATAATTCTGATTTTAAAGTCACAACATTGGTATTATGTAATTTTGGAATTCATAGATAGCAAAGTGATCAATCATATTGAAATTGAGTAATGTTGAACTTCTTCATGGTAGATTTGGAGCTATTTAATTTTTATTTATTTATTTTAATAATATGCATACCACTGTTTTGGAATCTTGATATGTTCCTTATCTAATGTTGGTGTTCCTTCTTTGGCTACCATGGAGCCATTAACAGGGCAATTCAAAAAGAACAATTAATAAAATGGTAACTATTCTGATTGTTCGAAATATTGTGGCAAACATAATCTGTTTTATAGATGATAAGTAAGATGTTCTTGAATCTATAAAATTCAATGTCATAAGTCATAAGTAATACAATTGTAGCACAGGAATTGAATTGAAACAGATTTAAGTAAGTTGAGAAACTCAAGCTTGAAAAAACAAGATTATTTTTATTCCTTTAGTAAAAGAATAGCACAGGCATATTTGATTTGTGTTAGATCTTTATTTCCAGCTTAATGCACTTGTGGATTGTCCCATATATGTTTTTTTAAGGTTATTCTCTCCTAAGTGTTTTGGAGTATAACATATGATGTTCCTCTTTTGAATGTTATTAGAGTTAGCATTACAATAAATGATGCCATGTTTTGGAATTTACTTTGCAGGCAATGGCGGCCACTTTCAATACAATGTCCACATTTGGCTCTTTTGCTGCCAGTAGTCTTACAGCAGACAAGAAATTCTTATCCTCTTCTGAGAAAGTATCCCAATTCTCTTCTCTAGCTTCAATTTCATCCCAGCCTCTGAGTGGTAGAAGGAAGAAGATTAATCTGCAGAAGGGATGTAAAACTGGCGTCCGTGCCATGGCCAAGGAGTTATATTTCAACAAGGATGGGTCAGCTACTAAGAAATTACAAGTAAGCTGGCCATTGCCTTGTTAGGATTCTGATTATGTAGCTAGTCAGTTATGATTATCATTTGGTTTATTGTTGATGCAGGCTGGTGTGAATAAGCTTGCGGATCTCGTTGGAGTTACTCTTGGACCAAAGGGTAGGAATGTGGTTCTGGAGAGCAAGTATGGATCTCCTAAGATAGTGAATGATGGTGTTACTGTGGCGAAAGAGGTATCGTGGTGTCATTATTCTCTGGAAATTTATGTTGGTTGGGCATTTATATACATACCGCCAAATTCATATATATTTACATATATATACCTCCAAAACTTTTCTTTTTTACATTTATACCATCCAATACTTTCATATCACATACTTTCGAAATATGAAATGCGCCATTCCATGCATGGTAAAGCGGCACATTTGTAAAAATTGAAGTTTTGGTGTTACATACGTAAATACATGGGAATTGAGTGATATGTATGAAAATCTTGCTGGAGTAAAATAAAGAATACTTTGGTCAACGTTGATAGCTTTATATCCTGCAATTTTTGTATTTAGCTAATTTTCAAGCTTTTATATCCTGCAATTTTTAATGCTGAACATAGAGAGCTGCTCACTTGCACATGCACACATTAGTACAAAGTTTCTTCCAGGAAGTGTTTGTTTAAAATTCTTTTATGATTCTTATCGGTCTACCTTATTTTGCAATTTTTTTGTTGTAGCTGCTTTAGGAAGACATCGTGCCTTATTTTAGTAAAATCTTATGTGCTTGAATATCTAATAAGAAACACCTATACATTGAAATCATGTGTGCGACTTCCCAAGTATCTTAATTCACGATTGTATTGCACGGTTAGGTCACTGAATGCTGCAATTCTGATTGTGAGGTTCAATCACGAGGACATGTATGCTGCTAGCCTGTTGATGCTTCCCAGGATCACAACCACATCACTGCATTCAGTCATAAAGGAGTTCGGCCATGAAGGCTTGTATGTTGTTATCCCTTGCATTCTTCGTAGTTTGCGCCAATCGTGATTGTATTGCGCGGTTAGGTCACTGAATGCTGCAATCCTGATCGTGAGGTTCAATCACGAGGACATGTACACTGCTATCCCGTTGATGCTTCCCGGGATCACAACCACATCACTGCATTCACTCATATAAGGAGTTCGGCCATGAAGGCATGTATGTTGTTAGCCCTTGCATTCTTCGTAGTTTGCTCCAATAGCGACGTCTCGATTTAGCGAGGTTGCAGACAAATTTGTCCATGACTTCCCAACTAGCTCTTATTACAATAGTATTGCAAGGTATGAGATCCCATTGACGATTTTCTAGTACGTCGTGATCCCGTTGTCTCTCAGCTATCAGTTGTGTCATGCTATATCGCAAAGATGTCATGATCTTTCGTTGACATCCCGGGAGTGATTAGATCCTGTCATCTTTTCTTTGGGAGTCATGATTGTAATTGTGAGGCTAGGTCTTGAAAGACGCCAATCCCATCGGTGGCTTCCCACGTCTAGCTGTATTCATACAGTGCCGCGAGTTTGGTCCGATGATGACACTCATGCATTCCACGATTCCATATTTGCTTCCCAACTAGCTTGAACGTGAGTATAGCAAGGGTTGAAACAATGAACCGACAATTTCGGCACGATCAAAAACTTTGCTGCGGCCGAATGCTGAGATACCATTTGATATGAATGGAATTGATTTTTGCCCTAGAAATTAGGGCAAACACAATACTTTATTCCCCCAACACCAAATTAAAGCGATTCAACGTCAAATAACTCACATGTGTACATAAATGATGAGCACCTTCAATTCAAGAGGTAGGCGATCTTTTTCAAATCCTACAAATTCTGGAGATAGGAAATCTCTTCCAAAACCTAAACATAAAACGCTAACCCTAACCCTAAACATATTAGTTAGCCATATTTATGCTAAATAATAATTAATAAAAAAGACCAAATTGCCTTTAGGCACACAAAGGGTTGTATTTCACTTAGATACTGTCATAACAAACTATCTCACCAGCAATTATCAAACTTTTTTAAAATAAGTATTTTTGTGCAAGGACGACATGATAGAAACCTAAATGATGGCAACGGAAATAACTCCAACAACCCAAACAAATCCATCTACCGAAACAACTCATAACAATGAGCGACGAAAGTAAAGTTAAACTCCAACAACTGAAATAACTCAGAGCAATATTCGAAATAGCTTACTTTAGTCGAGGGGTGCTGCATGCCAGACCTCAACGAAGACAAAAGGAGAACATGAAATAAAACAACCTCGGAACTGAGACGAGAAGAAGAAATCCTAGGGCTCAAAGGGCAAAAGGAGTTTAGACCTCGTTCGAAACCGTGAGATGCGCTAATATGGTGGAGGTTGCAAAATGTCGCTCAATAGATCCATGTTTCCTGAAAATGCCAAAAAATGAGTGCCCTAAACACTCATAATGGTGTGGTTCTAACCACACCGCAGCTTCCAAACTGCGTCAAATGAGGATTAAATCTTTTATATCACATAAAAAATATTACTATGACTTTTAAAAAATGATACCGATCTTTTAAAACATGGGTAAAGTTGTATAAATGTAAAACTCAAAGTTTTGTTGTTAGATATGTATAGACATAGGAATTGTGTGCTATGTATGTAAATCTTCCTTTTAGATTCTGACTATCATTTGTATGGTTTGTGCACTAATTGATTCGGAGATGCTCTATATTATTATAACTCCTCCATTGTAAAAAAAATTCATGCAATGCTGTGCACCTGTACCCACTCAGACATTTGTACAAAGTGTAGATTTAAAATTCTTGTATGCTTATCAGCGAGCTACTTTACATTTCGATTATTCTTTCATGTAGCTGCTTCTGAAGACTGATATATTTTAGTTTTGCTGCTCTTACATACATACCACACAATTCTTGTATATTGACATAACTGTCACCTAAACTTCCATATTTACAACATAACCCTCAAATGTTTGACATCAAATCAGAAGGCACCACTATGATTAACTTTTTAAAAGTAAAATGTGCATTTTGATGCATAGGTTCTTGATACCAAGGTGTTATAAATGTAAATATCAAACTTTAGGTGTTAGATATTTAAATGCATTAAGGATTGTGTGGTATGTATGTAAATTTCCCTTAGATTTCGTGGGTCATTTGTCTGGTTTATGCACTAACTGATTGAGAGATGCTCTATATTATTTTCAACCTCTCCGTTGTCTGGTTTATGCAGAAACTAGTTTTCCGCTAGATCAACAATCGAAAATAGTGTGTGGCACATCTGGCAATTTTTAATTTGTTTGTTTGTAGTTTGATATTTTCAGTTTTGCTGAAATCGGCCACCTATTGATTTAATTCTATCAGGTTGAGTTGGAAGATCCTGTTGAAAACATTGGCGCTAAGCTGGTCAGACAAGCTGCTTCTAAAACTAATGACCTTGCTGGTGATGGTACCACAACCTCTGTAGTTTTAGCACAGGGTTTAATTGCTGAAGGTGTTAAGGTCTGTTAGCTAATTATTTGGCACCTCTCTTCTTTAATTATGTTACATTGATGCAATTTTTTTTTTTACCCCCACTTGGATCATGATTACTGCAGGTTGTTGCAGCAGGTGCAAACCCTGTTCAAATCACTAGAGGCATAGAAAAAACTTCAAAAGCTCTAGTATCAGAACTCAAGTTTATCTCCAAAGAGGTATTTTTATATATGAAACATTTTTGTTTAAATTATTGCACTATTGTTTTAATTCTTTAATTTTTCTTGGATATAAAACTAATAGAATATTAGGGTGCATTATAGAACTTTTATACATTATTACTCAGAATGAAAACTAATTAAAAGATTGTTAGAGGCATAGAAAAAACTTCAAAAGCTCTAGTATCAGAACTCAAGTTCATCTCCAAAGAGGTATTTTTTATATATTTGAAACATTTTTGTTTAAATTATTGCACTATTGTTTTAATTCTTTAATTGTTCTTGGATATAAAACTAATAGAATGTTAGGGTGCTTTATAAAACTTTTATACATTATTACTCAGAATGAAAACTAATTAAAAGATCGTTTTGTTATGTGGCACATTAGATTGAAGACAGTGAACTTGCTGACGTTGCTGCAGTGAGTGCTGGAAACGACTATGAAATTGGAAACATGATAGCTGAGGCTATGAGCAAGGTGGGAAGGAAAGGTGTAGTGACATTAGAAGAGGGAAAAAGTGCAGAGAATAGCCTCTACGTTGTCGAAGGAATGCAATTTGATCGCGGTTATATTTCTCCTTATTTCATAACCGACAATGAAAAGATGTCTGTTGACTATGAAAATTGCAAGGTTAAATTTGTTATTTCTTGAAAACTACACTTATATTTTTCCAATTAATGTTTTGACAGCACCTTAATTATTTCTTTGACCATTCCAGCTGCTTCTTGTTGATAAGAAAATCACAAATGCAAGAGATTTGATTAATGTTCTGGAGGATGCAATTAGAGGAGGATATCCTATTATTATCGTTGCAGAAGATATTGAACAGGAAGCTTTGGCAACTCTTGTTGTAAATAAGCTAAGAGGTGCTTTGAAGATCGCAGCTCTAAAAGCTCCTGGATTTGGAGAGCGCAAAAGTCAGTACCTTGATGATATTGCAATCCTTACTGGAGGTTACATGAATTATTAAGTTTCTATTTTTTATTTTGTTTTATTTTTTCAAGTCCACCACATTAATCTCTACTAAATTCTGAAAATCAATCCTAATTGGTGATTTGTCTCGCAGCAACTGTCATCAGAGATGAGGTTGGCCTTACACTGGATAAAGTTGACAAAGAGGTGTTGGGTTCTGCGGCTAAAGTTGTGTTAACCAAAGATTCAACGACCATAGTTGGTGATGGAAGTACACAGGAAGCAGTTAATAAGCGAGTAGCACAAATTAGAAACTTGATTGAGGTTTTGCTCCTTTTGTTCTTTACTTTTCATTCAATTTTCTTATTTCTTATGTGAGGCTTAAGAAATTTCTATCAAATTTCTAGGTAGCAGAGCAGGATTATGAAAAAGAGAAACTCAATGAGAGGATTGCGAAGCTCTCTGGTGGGGTTGCGGTCATTCAGGTGGCCCAAACATCCTACTGATGTTTTTTTTATCTTTTTTTTTTTTTTGGTGCAATATCCATATTGCTAAAATCTTCCGTGTTGGAAAAGGTTGGAGCACAAACAGAGACAGAGCTCAAAGAGAAGAAGTTGAGAGTGGAAGATGCCCTGAATGCGACAAAGGTATTCTGCTCATTTTTTTAATATATTTGTGCTTAGTTTGCAAAAGCTGAGAATTTGTCAAACTAATTATTGATTTTGCACCCATATGCAGGCTGCAGTTGAGGAAGGTATTGTCGTTGGTGGTGGCTGTACCCTCCTGAGGCTAGCTTCTAAGGTTGATGCCATTAAGGAAACTCTTGAAAATGAAGAGCAGAAGGTTAGTAACGTTATATAAATTAGATTTAAAGGTGATACTATATCAATAATTGCTGCTATATATAATAGTTTTTATTGCAGTATGCTCTTATTATTTTATAATATTCTCTCATTATTATTATTTTCTCATTATTCAGATATATATATAACGGTCATTAAGGATTTTCTCATTATTATTTTCTCATTTTCTGATATTATTTTCTCATTATTCTAGTATAGGCATGCTAATACTAGAAGAATGCTTGATTCTCACGCTGGTTTTTGAATAATAAAAGTTATATAATTACCGAAGAAAGTGCTTATGCAATTTTTAGTAAACTACTAAAATCAATGCTGCATTGGATCAGGTTGGAGCAGATATTGTCAGGAGAGCCCTGAGCTATCCTCTAAAATTGATTGCTAAAAATGCTGGTGTGAATGGAAGTGTTGTGATTGAGAAGGTATTGGTTTCCTCAAATAGTCATCTCATGGTCCTTTGAATAAAAGGGGCATTTTCATATATACATTTCCACCGAATTCCTATATAGCCCACACCTAAACTTTATTTTTTTTGCATATGTACAACCCAAACCTTTTATTTCACATGAAAAATACCATTATTTTAACTTTAAAAAATTGCTGTGCATATTTTAATGCTTATATAAGGTGGCATATATGTAAAAATTGAAGTTCAGGGGTTAGATATATAAATACATAGGAATTAGGTGGTTGTATGTAAATATTCCTAATTTAAAATTTTATGTTGCTTGTACTTGTCTTATGAAATTTCGCCTGGTGTTCTTTTGGTTCAGGTGCTTGCCAGTGACAATCCCAAATATGGTTACAATGCTGCAACAGGAAATTATGAGGATTTAATGGCTGCCGGAATTATTGATCCCACCAAGGTTGGATCTCTACCTCTTTGCAAGCCAAACAAATGATAATTAATTTTCTTATTTAGTGCATATTTTTAATGGTTTAATGGTTCCTACAAACTAGTATTGTTCAGAAGCTTTTGCTAATTTTTGACTTCATGCTGTCGAACTTTTCTCTTATTATATTTATGCCCACTCATCTATTCATGCTGCATTGCATTGCGCCGTTTTATTGATTTAATGGTTCCTGCAACTAGATACCGACGCCAATTAATCAAACATGCCTTGGAAATCAAAATCCATCAAGCTTAAATGCTTGCCACCAAGGGCACTACATCCAATCCTAAATTTTAAGGCAATTCCATAAATTTGGTATAATATGCTCCCTTTTAAGGTTTCAAAAAGGTTATTTTTTATTTATTCTGGATCAGGTGGTGAGATGCTGCTTGGAACATGCTTCATCCGTGGCCAAGACATTCCTAACTTCGGACGTGGTGGTGGTCGACATCAAAGAGCCCGAGCCAGCTCCAGTTGGGAACCCAATGGACAATTCAGGTTCGTCTGATTTGACCTCTTCAATGAATTTATCTACAACAATCCTACTGTAATTATATATATTCTAAAAACCCATCTGTTCATGACCAGGTTATGGCTACTAAATGAGTGATAAAATGGAGATCTAGAGCTGGAATGATGATCAGAATCATATTTTATTCCTCATGTTGGTTTTGATCTTAGCTTTTTCCTATTTAGATTCAGGCTTAATGATAAATATTTGAGGAGATTGTCTGGTTTCTTAGCTTTTAGTGCTATGGTGCTTAAAATTTTTATTGTATCAGTAAGTTTGAGCTCGTAGAAGAGGAAATTCTGAACGGCTAGTAATCTGTGAAAGGAAGTTTCCAGGTTTTGAATTATCTTCAGTGTTCTCATCAGATTTTTATGAAATTATTGCTGGAAGAAATATTAAGTGCAGACAAGATAGATGCGGATTTGGTGTTATTGTGGTGGTATTGACATAATATATATCACAATATCAATAATCCGAATGTAAGATTTTCTCCTACACATTAGTGTTACTCGGTATCGTATTATTTTACGTAACCGTAATTCAAAGAAATTGAATATCGGGGCATTCATAAGCAGGTCAACCAAATCTTATGAATTCACATTCCTAGCAATTAAAATTTATTTTTTATATTCATATCACTTAAATTATTTATATAACATCAAAAATATCATAATCTTTAGGAGGTTGTAAAATGCATGGCATCCAAAATATTGTTAGGTATCATATTTCGCCCCGTAAAGTTTAAAATTATGGAAGCAACACTTCTGTTAACATTTGTGTAAATTTTGAGTTGGACTTCTGTGAAGTCTCGAGTCCTCTTAGAATATTGTTGTATCTTCTTGGCACTGCATGGGTGGTGTGGATGAGCTTTTTCTGCGCAGGTTCCTTGTTATTACTTTTGGTAGGTTCTCTTATCATGTTGTTGGGCATGGGATACACGGGGCACAATTTTTTTTTTTTAGCTTTCTCAATTTGGTTACCTCTTTGATCATGTTACGAAGATGTTGACATTTTTTGGTATCAAGATAATGATCATGATGCTTCGTTTTAGGTGGGATTGTAAGTGTGAGTTATATTTCAAATGACCTCTATGTTCTCGACCATCAAATTCTCAAAGGTGTGTGAGGAGGGAGCAGATGTAGCTCTAGACTTTTATATTCTTCAAGCTAGTCTCTTGTTGGTATCACTCTGCTCCCGAATGAAACATCTCTAGGGAGCAATCTAGACATTTTTCTTGAGGAGGTTCTTTGAGTTCTGACAATCATTGCAAGATTTGCTTTTAAACTTCTCCAAAGACTTATCAGTCAATAAGAACAAGGGTGGAAGTTGATTCATTAAAAGATTTATGACCATTCGTGAGCTTTAGAAATTTGGCCAAGGTTTTTGATTTCCATTAGCCAAGCGTGTATGAGAATGGCTGTTCACGAGGCTTCAAGCTTGAGTGATGAGAGCGACAAACTCCAGATCATGAATGTCCAACATCTCTTACTGGAAGTGAGAAATGAAGCTTCTTAGGCTCTTAATAGGTTCTTGACAGATCCTTTGGAGGGCTTGAGAGTTTTTCAGCGACTGTTACGTGCTATAGCAAACCGTGCCACGAAATGTGCTTGAATTCTTTGAAGGAAATAATGGCTTTACTGGCACGTTATTGAACCAGCATAAGACTTATTCAAAGTAAATGACATTTGAAAAGTATCATTTATTCTAAACAAACAAACGACTAATTCGAATAAAGTTAGATGGTCAGTGTTGTAAAATTTTCTTTTTAATATCTAAAAAAGAAATCTTAAATTTCCTCTATGAGAAAGCATTTTTTATTGGTCTGTCTTCTTCCTTATTTAGTTTCTTCATCTGAATATGCAGGAGGAAGTCTTTTCCGTTTTTTTTCCTCTATTCAAGGTTGCTGCAGGCTCTCCTTCCTCTGAGCGATCAAGGTATTCCCTTTCCTCTCATTCTTGTTCGAGGATTGGGCTAGGGACTCTCCTTGGTTTGACTCTCATTAAGTTCTACACAGTCGACTTTTGCCTCAGTGGCTCTTGAATTGGCGACTCTTGCCTGTAAGCCACTAATCTTGATGATCGAGTGTGTGTTCTAGGTTCGATTTGAGAACGAGACCTACACACCTATCTCGTATCTTATATGAACTTCAAAACTTGTTTCCTCACTGATTTGTTGCATTACGATTTCTCCAATGCCATCATCTTTCTCCTTCATCTTCTTTTATGCGAGAAAGATCTTCTTGCAGAGTTTGGTTATAAATTTCACGTTTGATGCGTGCTAGAAAATTCGCGGCGGTAGAGTAATGGATTATCGTCTTAGCGTTGCACGAAAATTCAGCACACACTCAGATGAAAGTGAATCAAGCTATGATCACACCAGAAATTTTTACGTGGAAAACCCGTAAAAAGGGAAAAACCACGGGGTCTTGCCCAGNATTCAATTATAAACTCGCTAGAATCGGCATCCGTTTGACCTTTTAAATGCCTCCGGAAATCATGCAGTAGTGATTTAATCACTTGATCCGAGCCTGATTTGACTCGGATTGGACTAACTTTTATATCATTAGGTCCGTTTCATCGAGCCGATCAGTTTGACTATAATTTTGCTGAAATCGGAGTTCCGGATGAGTCGTAATCGAAGTTTGAATGTTTTTACTCAAAATATTGCATCGAGATTCGTGCTGGATTATGATGATTTGTTGGTGGCGTATCAACGTTCATTGTACATTTCAGAATGTTGAATCACTTTTAGGATGTAGGGTCTCGTATCACTCGTGAGTACATGCAATCCGATAAAAATCTTAGTGTTTGGAAGAAAGATAGAAACAAATGATGAATTCGAGGTTTGAGAGAATGTCTTAGGGATTGCATATTGAGCTTGAGTCTTCGCTAAGCCAGAAAATATAGCTCGTCAGAGGTTCTAGAATCTAAAAAGTCATAGGCTTCCCCTCTTCTTCCCTTGACACCTTTATACGTGAGGGAGAAAATAATATAAAATACAATTTGTAGAGTGCAACATTCATACATGGCGTTTTAGATGACAATCATAAAGAAAGATGGACCGACGGACGTCTTTAATAGTAATGATGATCATCTGCGGTAGCTGTCCCTCCTACATGTGCGAGACCGCCTTCGTTGAAGGGGTAAATTCAGCCAATTGGATATATGTGCTCAGTTTAACGGTTTTGTTAGGTGAGCTTACTTCATAAAGATACACCAAAAAAGCCTTTTTTTAGGCACCCACATTATTTATGCACACAGAGATAATTATGCCTTGGATTCCAATATGAGCATTAGAAGCGGTAGGACATGTGCAGCTTGCAAGTATTCAAGAATAAGGCGATTAAAAGATTGTCTTTTTTATATAAGAATAATGATTTGAGTGTTAAGGCTCGTTGATATGAAAGTTGAGGTGGTAGATATGTAAATTGATAAGAATTGTGTGGGGTGTATGTAAATGCTCGTTTGGCGATCTATACATATCATGCCACGCATCTTAAGGAAATGTAAATATGCTTTGTCTGGCTAAATAATTTACTTATTTTTATTTTACAGTCTAATTTATTTTAGAAAATTTTATACTAAAAATTGATAACGATGTATGCATTTTTCTACAAAAATAAAATCAGGATATATATTTTTTCATTAAAAAATATATTAAATTCATAACTATTTTCACTGTAGACCAATCAGAATTTCTTATACAGATAAAGTGCCAAAAGTCCTCTGGCAATTTACATGAAGCTGTTATAGTCCCCTAGAGTTTATAGAAATGTTAAATTAGCCCCCAGACTTTCTTAAATTGAGGGGTGATATCGGGGTTAAAAAGTCATTTCATGGAGACTGTTTCAGGGAAAATATTTGCGTACATAAGATGTACACATCGATGTGTAACTCTAGGGGTTATTCAGGGAGTACAAGGGGGTTATATCGGGGTTATACCCTTATGTAACCCTCTTGTAACCTCTTTGTAAACTATATGTAACTTACAAATGAGTTTCGAGCTTCCTTAGTTTTATGGTTACAAATAAGTTACACGGAAGTTACAAGGGAGTTACACAGATGTTACAGATGGGTATAACCCGGATATAACCCCCCTGTACCCCTTGAATAACCCCTGACGTACTCAGCGCTGCGTACGTCTTATGTACGCAAATATTTTCCCTGTTTCAGCCTCAATTTAAATAGTTTAGGGATTAATTCAAGGCTTCTATAAACTCAAAGATATATGAATAATGAAATTATATAATAATTCTTAACTTTATCTATCATTTATTTTGGCTTGTTTTAATATATTTTATCATCACAAGTAAAAATATTTTTTGTTAAATTTCCATGGAGATAAAAGAGTGCAAGAAAGTAGGGTTGGGAATAGTTTTATACTGAAATAGTGTCACATTCCAATTTGTTAGGAAATTACATTAAAACAATACAATTCTTATGCATTTGCATATCTAATACCTAAAATTTGATATTTATTTATATTACACCTAGAAGGCTGGATCTTAATTATCAACACACTAATAGCATCACTAAAATAAATTTTTTATAACCCGTGGGGGTGTTAGTTGCTATTTCTTTTTTGTTGCATGTTTAGCATTCTAGTCCTTGTTTTTATGTGGAATAATGTGATGGTATTTCTTTCTTTCTAGCAATAAATGTTCTCTATTTTAAGAAAAAATATTTCTGTCTAAACGTTTACACGTCCAAACGGTCAACCACCGGCCGCCACTTTGGCTGCCAATGAGGTGTATGACGACATGACTACCGATAGTTGGCTATTCGGATGTGCGGTATTTAGACGAAATATTTTCTCCTATTCTAAAGTCATTTTGAACAATATTTTAATTTTGAAACTGGATTATACTATTCTCATTATTACTATTCACCTAATTGCTAATTAAAAAGTAGCCGCATTTGTAAATTAAAATTTTTTTTTGTAAATTTCTTAATATACATAAAAATAAAGTTTCTATATAGAAACCGATTCCAAAACCTTCTATTTATCTCCCTCAGCAAAATAAATTCCAAAAAAAATTGAACTTTTTAAAAAAGTAGCCGTTAAGCTTTCCGGTCTAATCAAGCAACCATCTCCCTATATATCATTCTTATCGCCCTCCAAAGGGAAGAAATCCAGAGAAAATCTTATTCTTCTTCTCAAAATCAGATCTCTGTCTTATCTTCTGAAGATTCTGAAACAATCCGAAATCAAATTAAAAAATAATTATATGTCGAGTCCAATCTCCCACTTAGATTCGGCCAATATTAACATTAATGGCGGAAGGAGATGTGCAGCCTGCAAGTATTTAAGAAGAAGATGCTCGGAAGATTGCATTTTGGCCCCTTATTTCCACCATTCTCAGCCTGAAAGGTTCGCTTCTGTTCATAGGATCTTTGGGGCCGGTAATGTTGCCAGAATGCTCCAGGTATTATTAACATATCTAACGCCTACAATTTTAATATTTATATACTTTAAAATGTTATTTACATATTTTGTATTGGGTTACAGCAACTACCACTTCATGATCGTGCTCAGGCAGCTGATGCCATCGCAACTGAGGCCCACTGGCGAGTTCAGGATCCTGTCTACGGCTGCACGGAGAGAATTGTCCGTTTACAGCATGAGATTAGTAAGGCCCAGAATGAGCTTGCAGTAATGAAAGCTCAGATTGCAATCCACAGAGCTCATCATGAAAAGCAACAGCATAGTGAGGCCCAATACAATTATGATATGGTGAATCATGAAAAATACCAATGTTATTTGAAAGACAATGATTCGTTTGTGCCATACTGGCCCAATTTGAGACCAGATTTCATTTAGGGCTTGATTGCTGTTCGTTTGGTTTTTGTTTAGAAAAAGATTGGTCTCTCTCAAATTTAAAAAAAAAATGAAAATTCATTTGTTTGATTTAATAAGTTCTTGGAGAGTGTTTTGAGGACTAATTTTATATTTTTTTGGGTTTTATCTTTTATTTGGTTTTAAGGGTAAAATGATATCATTGAAGAGAGAAATTGATTGAGAAGCAGTGAGAAATGAAGGAATGTAAATGAGGGAAAATTAGTTCATGTTTTTCTATTAACTTTGTCATTAAATATTTATATACTAAAAATGTAAAAAAATAAAATAAAAACCCTTCATATTCTGATATTTCAGAATGCATTGTTATAAACAATTGTATGAATGAATAGGCTTTGTTTGTTGGTTTACCCAATTGAATTTAAGGCCGTTGTCAATTGCTATGGAAGTTGTGTTCCGTTGTGATTGTTGTGGATGATTGTTGTAGTTCTAGCATGTGGTAGAGGTTGTAATTGAAGACCATGGTAGTGGTTGATTATGCAGTTCATATGTGATAGCATAAGGAGCATTAGTTAGGCACAAAGGCCATAGGTGGGAGCTACAATAGCAATTGCAGGCTGCAAAGTCCAAAGTTGAGAGTTGCGTGAGCTATGACTCACGTAGACCTTAGTTGGTCATATAGGTCATAATAGAAAGTTGTAATAACATTTGTAGACCGCAGTGGTCAGAGTTGAGAGCTACATGAGTACTGAACCACATATGTCGTAGTTTGTCACATAGATCGTAGTGGTGACATACTATAACGTATGTTAGTCGTAGATGTCCGATTCGGGAGTTATATGAGTTGTGGACCAAATAGGTCGTAGTTGGTTAGGTAGGTCATATTGGTGAGCTACAATAAGATTTGTAGAGCATAGAAGACATATTTGATAGCTACATGAGTTTTGGATCACATAGGATGTAGCGGTTACATAGGTTGTGGTGGTGAGTTGCGGATCACATAGGATGTAGTGATCACGCAGGCTGTAGTGGAGGGTTGTGATAATAGTCGTATGCTATGGAAGCCAAAGTTTGGAGCTGCATGAGATATAAATCACGTGGACTGTAGTGGAGAGATGTGAGGAGACAACTTCAAGAGTTTGGAGAAAATTAACGTATACAAGGTGCATTATCACACTGCCTTCGAGGTGCGCCGTTGTACCATATTTGGGGCACATCATTGCATAGTATGCAAGATGCATTATTATATTATCTTTTGGGTGAGCGTTACACCGTCTTTGAGGCACGTCATTGAGCCTTAATCGGGGCGCGTCATTGCACCATATACGGGGTGCATTGTTGCACTATATGCGGGGTGTATTATTACACTTTCTTTTGTGTGTGTCGTTACACCTTCTTCGAGATGCATCATTGCACCACATTCTAGGCACATTCTTGTACCATATAAGGGGTGTTTGGTTCCATTGCCTTCAGTGTGAGTCATTACACCATCTTCAAGGTGTAGCATTATATTGTATTTGAGGTGTATTGTTGCACAATATTCCAAGTATATTGTTACACTATCTTAGGGGTGCGTCATTGTGCCATATTCGGACACATTATTACACCGTCTTCAGAGTGTGTCATTACATTATCTTCTAAGTGCGGTGTTGTATCATATTTGAGGTGTGTCATTATAACGCATTTGGGGTGCATTGTGACATAGTCTTCGTGGTACGTTGCCCCTTAGAATGCTTCGTTACTCTACAAAGCTTGTCATTACTTCGCGCAGTGCTTAATTACTCTATCGTGTATGTCGTGACTCCTTAAGGAATTCTTTGCAGCGAGCAAGACGTGGTCGACAGAGACCAACAAGCTCTCATCAATGGTGGTCAACATGTCATGAGCGGTTAGCATTCGCAGGATCTTCGGTAAAAGACAACACTATAATTCAACTCCTTCTCATGATCCAACTCTAGCGCTAGCACTTCATTCCCTTTAATGAAGAGGGTTGAGCTCTATTTTAAAGTCTGCGAGAGATATCTCTACAAATAAGGAGGAAGTCTAGATCAGTCCATCTGACGAACTAAAAAGATTTCCTCAATCAGACAACAAGTTGTAGACATTTTAGTGCTTTAACGATGTTAGAATTGAGTGATATTGGGTTTGTTGAATTTGTCTTATTGAGACGCTTGATTTTGACTATAAGCTTGCGAGATTTGGAATCTATTTGGTCTTCCAGTTAGTCACCCAATGCTTCTAAAAATAGTTTAACAGCTTCATCCGTGTCTGATTCGACTCAGTTTGGGCCAATTTTGGGGTCATTGGATCCATTCCGTCGAATGGGTCAGTTTGACTGTAAGTTTTCTGAAATTTGAGTTCTAGATGAATTTTATTTTGCGTTTATAGATTTCTTGCTATAAAAAGTTTAGAGATTCATACTAATCAACTCAAAATTAATTCATGTCAAATGATAAATTTTGTTGATAAAAATAATTGTACATATTATAACATCTTAACAGGAAACTAAAAATATAAAACTAATTGATTACAATATTTGTGCTCATGAGAAGATAAGATATGTTGTATACAAGCAAGTTTTTCATGGATGTGAAGGTTGGAAGAACGAGAGGACTGAAACCAAGTTTGAAAATAAAATTATTTATTTATTTTGTCTTTTTAATGCTTGAAGTAGCTTAGGAATATGATATTGTAGAGTATATAGAAATTATCTCTTTCAAAACATATTATATCAACTACAACATTTGATCAAACTCGACTTCAAATCAGTTCAAAAATATATATTTGTTTAATTTTTAAAATTAAAAATTTGAATTGTAATTTTTAGATATGAAATGTGTGCTTTTTCAAATTGATTTAATGAGGCATGCATAAAACTTACTTTATAATTTATTGTTATTTTTACATGCATAACAAATAATTGTAAATCTTCCCCCTTTTTCTCTAAAGATTGTGCTTTGAACTCTAAAGCAAAACTTTAAAATCATTTACTATACCATTTGAACCCTTCATGATTGGAAATTAGCATAAAATGCTAATCATGTAGTCTTTTTCATTTAATGTGAATTTAAAAAGTGATTTGGGGAGCTCAAAACTCCACCAAGTATGGCAAATTTTCCAATGATTGCCTTCAGAATGCTATTATTTCCATGGAAGAAAGAGCAACTGATGAAAGGAGCATAGATATATGGTGGCTCCCACATATATGTGTTCATGAATTGCCAAATTATTAAAGTTCATGATGGCATATTATTCACATCAGTGAGAAGAGATGGCACTTTATGAGAGGATAGTTTTGGACCTCTAATGATGAATAGAAATGAAGAGAGAATGGTACATTTAGTGGGGAAAAAATGTCAACTTTAATAATGCATTGTCTTGTGGTAGTGATAGTTAAAAGGTGAAAGCCAAAAAAATTTATTTTTGGCAAGCATATCTATAACAAAATCTCTTTTTGTTTTGTGCATATTCGTCTTTTGGGGTTGAAAGTTAGTATTTAGAAGAGAGATTGACCGATGCTATTTGAGGCATGCAACCACTAACCAATTTCGATGTAAGACAGATGCAAATCCAACGTTAAATTTTGTGTCAAAAATTAGCTGATGCTAACTAGTCAATTTTTTTTTAGTTTATATAGTTCAAACATGTGAGTGAACATGATCATTGACATTTGATGATAAGAATACCAAGTAGCTCATGTTCGAGCTCATTATGGCTTGAGCTTAGCTTGAGGGCTTGTTAACAACATTAAAGCTATAGGCATACAATATTTTAAGAATTTTTAAGATAGTGTTATTGTCACTAAAATGCATTAAAATTTTCTAATATATATGTACCTCCTATTGCATAAAATGTTGCATTTTCAATCTTAGAGATTTTCAACTATCTTGAAAGAAAGTTACATGTTTTATTGATCATATATTTTCACTACATAATTTGCTAATTTGTTTATTAGTGAAATACATCAATGAAGTTAGACTATCAAGTAGGCTTTTGCCTTCATGTGTTCTTAACTTATGCCATGACTTGTTAGAGTTTAATTATTTTCTCATTTTAGTGAATTTTTCAATTACTGTTTCATTCTCTCAAGCATATTTCCTTTTTATTATTTAACTCATGGAAGATTTTCATGCATATATACCACTTGATTCTTACATATTTACAAATATATCGGTTTAATTTTTTGCATATATGCCGCCTTACCTTTGTAAAAGTTAAAATAGTGATATTTCTTGTGTGATGGGAAAGATGTGTGTGATATAAACGTAAAAATCAAACTTTGGATGTTAGATATGTAAATACATAGAAATTGAGTGCTATGTATGTAAATGCCCCATTCTTAATTTAATGGCCTTTTAATATCCTCACCTAGCATAAAAAGAAGGAAGGGGAGTTGGTTGAGTAAAGCAGCACTCCTCTTTGAATACATAATGCAATGGAGGGAAATTAAAAAAAATAAAATAAAATAAAATAAAATAAATGTAGCTTGTAATTAATGATTTTAGCTCACCTAATCACAGATTGAACCAGATTGTACTCCCAATATATATATAAATATATAAATATGACTTTGGGCATCACATATGCAGCAAGTCAATCTTTGGTACCATAATCAAATCAATGATTAATCAAAATTAACTTTTAAACTTCATAATATTGAGGTAATTTCTTCAAATATTTTTATAGGGGTGTTAATGTAATGAAATATTTATTTTTCTGACACATAAATGGAGTTTAATTATTCAAAATTTCTACTTATCTGTACATAAATTGATCTGAATGATATGTTGTGGATTAAAATATTTCCTATTCCCCTAAAATCAGCATATTTTGAGCATGTATGTACATATTTATATCATATGCTACATGGCAGGAGCTTAATATAAAAGTGGATTGTGGGGAGTATCATTACTAGACTAAAGCATGGAGATGATCATGCTAGTAGAGGTCAAATCAAATAAGAACTAACAATTTTGAGCAATGTTCTTCAAATAATCAAATAAGTTTAAAATTTTAGGGCCGAACAATCAGTCGGTAAAAGAATAACATACTTTATAAATATGTGTGGAGAAGATAGAATGGGAAGGCGAAATCATATATAAAGGAAATTATATTGACTTGACTAGCCCATCCACCAATGTTCGTACATACTGTAATATTTTCTCGAGAAAGAGAGATTGGTGCTCAAGCTTGTCCTAATAATTAACCAAATAAGTCAGAATGAGAAATAAAATTTCAGGGGTTTGGTAGTTAATAGAATTAAATCAATGGGTGCTTGATTTATAAATATCAATATTTTGTATCCTCTATATGTAATTCTTCCTAAATGCTTTTTTTTGACAAAAAAATATTTATTGGTAATAAATTATTTTTGCTATAGTGTTTTCTCAATAGGATGAGCCTATGAGTCCTCTCACATCAATTCATGACATCTTTTCATTGCTACATTCTTGAATGAATTATTAAAATAGATTGATTTAATGAAACAAAATAATTGAAAATATTACAAAGTGCCCCAAAAAAATCAATAAACTGAGAAGTTCTACATAAAGGATTTGCAAGTATTATTGCTAATAGAAAATAGCTACTGATGCACTTTAAAAATAGGCCTTTATTGTTGAATATCACTAAAAGATGCCATACAAAAAGTTAAGGTAAAATAAAGGTAGTCTTCTCCCATCAATTAGGCCATTTCTCACCTCCCATTTTTAATAATTTAGAACAAAATATATAACTCCTTTTCATTCAAAAGCAAGAAAGTGAGGCCACACATTCCATTATGTTCATCATTATATAGATCAATTAATAGACCCCCACTTTGAAAGAGCATAAAGTGAAGAAAAAAAATGATAGAGATGAAAAATAAAGAAGAGTGAAGGACTAAATTGCTTAAACAACATATGAATGAAACCACACACTACTTCCTTGTAATGCTTTTTATTCAATGACCTCTCATGCATGTACTTGCCCTCCCCAACTGTCCAAAGCTTCTGTTCCTCAGCTTCTTGTCCCATCTTCCAATATCTCAATTAAAAAAAATAAAATAAAAAATATTCCTTTTTTTTTTAAATCTTTAGCCTACAAATTATTATTTAACTAACAAGAAAAAAAATTACAGAAAATGTAAGAAAATTGTCTCAAAAAGTAAAATTTAAACTAATGTAAAGGTTCATAAGCAGACCTCAAGGAAAATTATATAACATTATAAAAGGCTTCATGCTGTACTATTTCTGCTGTCTTGTCCTGTGATGTGCTGAGCTGCAGAAATTGGTCTATTTCTTACCATCAATCTTTGCATGTTTCATGCACGAATTTAAACTATCCGTTATGTGAGATTTTTGAAAAGCAAATTATGCAGCTGAAAAGCTTTCTTAAACAAAGCCTCTTTTTCCTTCTTCTCCTCCCCAATCAAATATATTGAAGGGATCCATGGATTTATGATCTCTTCCCCTCTCCTCACCATCCAGCTTACTGAAAATAAGATTCATGGGATCAGAAGAATCAAGCTCAGCCAAATCCGCAAAGAAATCATCAAAATCATGTTCTTGAGAATCAAACAGAGCTGCTTTCTCCATCTCATATCCTTCTTCTTCCTTTACTATCTGGATGGCAGAGCCTGAACACTCCTTGTGCTCTTCTTTTATGTTTTTTAACTGGTTTAGGTTATGAGGAGAGCTTCTCGAAGTTGAAGGATTATTGATTTTTGAAGATTGAGATCTTGTTGAACCTGCCAGAGCGTTCCTTTGAGTCGGCCATGGATGATTGTGCTCGGAGCTGTACGTGATGACCAGCATGTTCGGATCTGTCCGGCTTCTTTCTACTTGTTTCCTCGCCGAGCATCCCTTTGAGCTGCTGCATCTATAATAGCCTCTGAATTTCATGAAATTTTATCAATAAGATGCAAGTAGTATTGTGTCATGCATGTTGGTAGAGGTATTTTTGATGTGATATTAATGATTTAAGTATTGTTATGCATGTATAAACTATTTTTTATGCATTCATCTCAAGAGTCTTGCTAACACTATTCATATATCTATTTATTTCTTCCAACTAGACTGTTACTGAACATATATTTGTACAGCACGTTTTATAACTTAATTTTGTCAGATAATTTTTAATTTAAAGGGTACATGATTAATTAATTAAAATAAAATTATAATAAGATGAATTATGCTTTATAAATGTGACATATTTTCTCTTATACTAACCAAGTACCATGCTATTATTGATATCAACTGCCTCCCATGTGAAAATAAGACTCATTACTAAACTTAATGAACAATTAACTTCATAAGACTAAAAAAATTGCTTGGTAGGTATTTGAAATAAAGAGCACATGGAATTTGTGAGATTAAAAAATAAAAATTAAAAAAAAAAATGTTGCTATGATTGAAAAATGAGTAATATTTAATATATATTTGATGAAACCATAAGTAGCTAATATATAGGTGGGATGATCTTAATTAAACATTGCAATGAGAAGCTCATAAATTGATTAAATAAAATAGTATTCTTATGAGATTAAAGATTTTGACTTCATTGTATAGTAATTAGAAGACAACCCAAATTCTCTTCCATCAATATAAAATTTTCATATGTCTCAAGCCGGACAAAGGATATGTTTTTTTCTAAGCCGAAACCCTATCTTAATTCACATTAATTATATGAATGTTTAATTATGAATGCAATGTAATATAATCTTAAACGAGAGAGAGAAAGAGAGAGAGAGAGAGAGAGAGAGATAGAGAGAGAGATGCCTATTCATTGTTCCTTCTCTCTTAATTAAAATTTGGTAAAAGGAAAATTGTGAATTTTCTTCTCTCTCTCTCTCTCTCTCACATATGTATATATAGTTGGAGATAGAGAGAGATAGATAGAGAGAGAGAGAGAGAGGTATAAGCTAATGAACATCTGTTTTTGAACCTTGCATTAAGTGAGATCAAAGGAATCATGACTGTGAGAGAGAGAGAGAGAAAAGAGCGAGGGAAATAATACTGATGCTTCCCCTTCAATATTATCCATCTTATTCTTGTCGCTTTGACTTGAATTTTAACATGTTCATGTGCTACCTCCCTTCTCACCCATAAAATAAAAAAAACAAAAGCTGATATTTATAAAAAACCCCATTTTTCTCAAAAAAGATTTCATCTTTATATATATATATATATATATAAAAAACCTTGGATAAGGAGACCCTTTGATTGGTTTCTGGCCGTACTTCCTCCAAGCCCATAGATCAGAAGGAACCACCTCTCCCGTTCCACTTGGCCTACCACTTGCCGCAGCTGGCGCTGGTATGCATACCACTTTCTTCACCTGACTTTTCCTATATTCCCACACAAAGATATAAAAACGCATTTTAGTATGCAAATTTTCAATATAATTCTTAATTTTTTCTTATTTTGTAAACTTAATCATACCAGATTCTATCAAACAAGCAAAAAAAATGCTTCAATTTAATTCCTTAATCCCAAAGTTCTGATTTTTATGCCTTGAAATATAAAAAAGGAGATCCCTTTTGTCCGATTCAAGTCTGATAAATCTTAATCCTAATAATTTTCTTCTTCTTCATCTCATGTTGACTTCATTATCATCAACAAGCAAGAAATAAGAAGAGGATGAAAAAAATAAAACAAAACAAAATCAAATCAATCATTGAAGATTCATAATCACTTATAAAATACTAAAATTCATTTTTTTTTTCTTCTTCTTTTCCAATTCAAACAAAACCCTAGCGACCAAGTAATTCAATTAGTAAACCAACCAACCTTCTCTTGATCCCTTGCACTCTCGTTGATGAGATTTGCAAACCTCCACCGCAATCTCCGGCCACAAGCCGCGGGGGTCCGATCTCCGCCGACATCTTTCCTGCTATCACCGGAGATATTTGCAACATCCTTGAGAAGATGCTACTCTTCCCCTCCTCCTCAAGCAGCATCTTCTGGTCATCACTGCAAGCACTAGCATCCGACGAGTTGAAGAAATTGGTTGTGTTGAGTTCATGGAGCAAAGGGTCTCTGATATCAACGAAGGGATCTCCAAAGTTGTTGGAAGGTGGAGGGAAGGCGGCGGCTGGTTCTGGGAGTAGATGCCACGTGTCGTTGTTGGTGCGGTTGCTGTTACGGAAGATGTCAGTGAGGTCTCCCTGGTTGTTCTGATCCATTCTTTGACAGAAGTAGTCGCACATGATCTTGCTACCTACCTTCTTCTTCTTCTTCTTCTTCTTCTAAGCTTCAATCATGGAAGGAAGATGAACTGAGCAGGTTCTTCAGTTTGAGAGAGAGAGAGAGAGGGAGAGAGAGAGAGAGCGAGAGAGAGAGAGAGGGTCTATTTTATTATGGGCTGGAGGCTGACTTCTTCAATTCCATGGACTAGAAAGCACGCAACAAAAAGAGAGGGAAGAGAAGGGGTGCGGGATGAGACACGGAAGGTGCCATTTTTATTTTTAAGATTGTGAAAGTGATGGATTTGTTTATTTATTTTTTTTAGAATTTTGTTCTAAGGTTTTATTCTATTGAAAAAATATTACATTATGACTCCTAACGTAGAGCTACATTTTGATTGTAATAGTTACGAATATCTCATTATGTTACAGAAATATTTCATTTGTGTTATTTGTAAAAAATGAAATGTTATTCGAGTATTATATGATGTTATTTGATTAATTTGTGGTGTTATTAGAATATTCTCCCGCGTTACTTGATTTGAGGTTGTGTTATTCGACATATTCCCATGTTATTTCAATTTTCACTATGTTATTGGAATGACACATCCCCAAATCAAATAACTAAGGGAAATATTCCAATAACACTTTAGCTCCAAAATCAAGTAACGCGGTGGAATATTCTAATAACACCGCAAATTAATCTAATAACACTTTATTTTTTTACAAATAACACATATGGAATATTCTTGTAACACAACGAAATATTCATATCTGAACGTAGCTCTACGTTCAGAGTCCTGACGTAATATGCGCTCTATCCCATTTTGTGAGGAAAATTATTTACACGAGTTTTTATGGTTTCGGTTATAAATTAAATAAATATGATGGTTGAGTTAAATTAGAGATATCTGACATGGTTTGTTTTAATGAGAATAAATACATTTATAATATTTTGGCTCTATAAATATATGCATGAATAGTTTTATTTCACCTTTTATAAAGAGAATAATAGTGATTTTTTATGTGATGTTAATGATTTGAGTGTTATATGGTAAATATTAAAATTTTGATGTTAAATATATAAATGTATATGTAAGATAATGCGTTATGTATGTAAATGCCCCCACTAAGTTTAAGCTCACATATTTTATGATTTATTCATTATCATTCATTAATGAAAACACAAATTACAATTCTATCCAAAATGAATTATAATTTCAATTCTAACTTGGAAGTAGTTGGCCGCAATTTATCAAATATTAGTTTACATGTCCAGTTTGATGCACACTCCAAGCAAACAATAATAATAAAGTTGAGGGGTAAGAGTCCAATTTTCTTAAGTAAGCTCGGATTATTAATTAAAGAGGTTAAAGATTGACGGGGAAAAAAGCCTAGAAAAGCAACAAGTTTGCTTTCATATTTTGATGTAATAATATAGATATGAGAACATGAGTATGATATAATACTAATATGGAAACATTCATCATTAATATATATATACTTAAAAGGAATGACGAGAGGCTATTATACGAACCTCCACTAACGCCTAATGTTCCTAAAACTTCGATTATCATTTTCTTAAGGTCAACTGTGTCAGAGGGGATTCGAACCCCCCGACCTGAGGGGTCTTAAACCGAGAATGCCACACACATGAGATTGTCCAGAAGTTATGATACGAGCCCCCAATCAACTTCATGTGTCAAGCCACTCAACTGATCCGCACACCAACGGAATCAAACCCTCGATCCAAGGGGACTCAGAACTGATATAGCAGATGCCAACTAAAGAGTCGAGGAACGGGGCACGCACGCGCACACACGAATACGTTTTGCTCAATCAAGAGCCATCCCAATCATTTTGTTAATAAAAAGTGGCTAAATGTAAAAAAAGAGATTGAAAAAATGACGAAAACAAATATTCAGTTCTAACAACTTAGAAGAAACCGTCATACAAAATGGGATTGGAAATTAATTTTTTGTTCATTTTCAATTACATTTATCATGGTCACAAAGTTGAACAATTCATGATGCGTCTACTTTTTTGTTTATTTGACTTTATAGAACATTTTGGTGGAGAGTGAAAACAAAGGTATTTGTATAGAGATATTAGAACATGATAGACACTGATTAACTTATAGTATATTGCAAATGCATCCTTAACAAAGAGTCCTCTGTGACTAGGGTGTAAACGAGCCGAACACGAGCGAGCCATGCTCAGCTCGTGTTCGGCTCGTTTATATTTTGAGCTCAAAAAGTGTGTTCGTGTTCGGCTCGCTTGTTTAACGAGCCGAACACGAGCTGTTCACGAACAAAGAGTGTTTTTAACAACCCTAATCATGTAGCCATAATACATAAGACAATAAGAGTTTGAGCAAGATTTAAAAATTATTATTTATATTAAAACATCATTTGAATCTAATTTAATAATTTTTATTCTATTTTCTTAATCAATATTTTAATTGATTATAAATCTTTGTAGCCTTGTAGTCAATTAGATTTTTTAAAATACTACTTAGTGTATATATATATAGTATTTCGAGCCAAAACGAGCCGAACACGAACGAACACATTTTAGTTCGTGTTCAGCTCGTTAACTTATCGAACGAAATTAACGAGCCGAACACGAGCTTCTTAACGAGCCGAACACGAGCTGTTCGCGAACAACGAGCCGTTTTGACAGCCATATCTGTAAGGGGTAAAAGTCCTCTGTTAAAAGAAAAGTCTGGCAAGGGCAGCCAATTTGATGGGAGTATACTTCAAATTACCTCGAAATTCATGTCGACTATTTTTTGAATATATAAAATTACATAGGAATTAGTTGATATGTATGCCTTTAAAATTAAAATTAGTGGGAGAAAGTGTGCACGATTGCAAGAAGATATTAATATATATATTGAATTTATTTGAATTTTATATCAAAAAATAGGATATATTAAAAAATTCTTTAAACATTGCAAAATTTTAGGTAACCTGTTTATAGACTCTTCCTGCAGGATATTTTATTATACCACCATTAATTTGGCTTTGTACCAATATAATATATACTGTATTTACAGTTTCTCTACAATATATATATATATATAGATATATATATATATATATAGATATATTAATTTGTGAAATTCCTATTTGTAGCAGAAGGGGGGACAAGATAGAGCCTCTGTAAAGTGAGGTGGCCTTGATTTTTAATTATTTAAGATTTGAATAATTTTATGCCATTTAATAGTGGTTCGTGAAGGAGAGTGAGGCATCATGTCATGGATTGGAAGAGGTGAAGAGTATATTTTATTTTTATTTTTATTTATTTCTTGCCAAGTTCATGGTACCTTTTTGCAAAGATTATAGATATATTTCTCTTTATTTTACTAATTATTCTCTTTTAGAGTTAATTAGTTTATAAAGTATTGGTTTATACTCTCTTTTGGTAAGTAAAGGCTATTTAAATTGAGCTATTTAAGAAAATTTCAAACATAAAATGTCAAAGAGGTTTTAATAAGATGGAGTTTATGTAAACATTATAAAATTGCATGATGTAATAATTTAACGAGTGATTTACTTGATCAAAGTCGATGCTATGCAATTTAGGGGCAAAATTATAACTATTTTTTAGGAAAAAATATAAATTTTTTTTTATGTATATAACATTATCTCAAACTGCATGAGAACATAAAATCTCAAATATATTTCATTGAGATAAAGTTTATGTAAAAATTATAAAATTGCATGTTTTCATTATTTAACAAGTGATCTCCTAGATCAAAGTCCATGCTGTGCAATGTCGACATTTAAGTTTTATTATGTATATAACCAAATCTCGAATTACATGAGGGACGATTGCACCCCTGGACATAACTTGCTTCCGCCCTTGATAGAATGAATGTTTTTTACTACTATATAGTATGGAACTTAAACTCAGTATAATTGAACACATAGTAGAAGAGTTCTAACTTATAATTGATGTTATATAACATGTACATTTTATGAGGCTCAATGTTGTAGACAACTTCAAACTTAATTAGTTTGAAGTTTAAAACAGTTATTAGTATGATGGACTTGAATCAAATTATCATATTGATCCAACTGACATGATTGAGATGAATATTTATGAATCAACACCAAAAAAAATTATTTTGAAATATTTTAACTAATGATTAAGAAATAGCGAGGAAGATGCACATGCATTTAACACTTTTTAATGCACATTCATTGCATAATTTAAAGCTATGACATTTTAGTAACTCATAAAGGATTATCAAATATGGCTGAAACATGATTGGTGATTAATAGCTCTTTTAAATCTTCACCATAACCATTATTGGACTGTTGTTTTCTATTTTTTTTGCTTATTTATCTGCAACATAGTGGTTGAGGGTCCTGTTTCTCACCCTGAGGTCATAAATTCGAATTACACACATCACCTTTTATGGGCTCACTTTTGCACAAAAAAACTTACTTTTTTATTTTTTTTAATTTTTCTAAATAGTGAGGAAAAGCTTATCTTCTAATTTATTTGTTGAATAATTAAACTTTTTTATTATTGGATAAATACTTAGAAATTTTTATTTTATTTTCAACTAATATGCTATGCATTCAAACCCTAATATTTAGACCTTCAATAAGAAAATCCATATTACATAGGCCATGTAGGTGCATTTATACTTAAACTCTCTTCAATAAGAAAATCAATAAGAAAATACAGCCCTAAATATAATTTTCTTTTAAATATTTTTATTTAAAAATTACTAAATAGACAGCTATAAGTTCTAAGCATGATAATTTCATGTCAGGGAAGGAATCCCAGTGTGCCATAAATAAAGCTCCAACTTGGCCTCATACTCCCACGAATAAATCCAACTCAGATCATTTATAGCCATTAAAAATCATGTACTTTCCCCCATTCATGCACGAAAATATAAAAAATAATTAAAAAAAACATAAAAAAACCCACAATATGTTGAATATAATTATAAAAAAATCATTTTTAATTAATTAATTAATAATAATAATAATAATAATGAATTTCTCTGAATTTTCGATCTCTATCTCTCTCTTTCTACATGATCATGTAGTAGTTAAGCATGGATCAGAAAGCATCTTCCCATGTGAAACAGCCTATATTATTAATTTAATTAATCCCCTTGCAAACAATTAATTAATGACATCCATATGCTGTACAGAGATAATTAAAGTATAATTAAACTATAATTAATTCGTCATTCTTCTCCACGAAGGCATAGCCGCTGCTTAAATTAAGTAGATTTAGGAGGGTTTAAAAGTCATGCTAACTAGACGACAAGCGTGTGGATAAACACGTGTCGTTATTTAATGATGTATTTATGCGTCATAAGGATAAGTTAATGACATTGTTTAGCTTATCACTAGTCATGAGATATATAGCCATTTATATTTAGCAAGTTCTATTTTTTTTTTTAAGTAGAAAATATATGTTTAAAAATATTTGTGTTCGAATATTTTGATGTAAATTATATTTGAATGAGCTTAATAATTATTAGATTTATTTGAAAATTAATGTAATATAGATTTTTTTTTTAAATATTACTTAATGGTCGAGATTGAACAAGTCTTTGATGCAAAGGATATTATTTGGTGGTTAAGATTGTCCCTTACTCTTAAATGATTTATCGTCTGTTTGGGATAGCTTTTTGTCTGCTTTGCGTTAGGGATCTCATCTCATGCATTTTGCCAAATATTATATGTATTGAAAAGACAGTAGATCACATCATAGTTATTGATTATCACTTATAATATGGATGTGTCATTATAGGAATTCATGATATAAAATAGTTTGCATTTTAGAATAATATTACAAAAGAAAATGAACTTTAATTGTTATAAGCATCTCACCTGCTAACATATTTGGTGATCATATGAAGGTGCTAAAAAATAAGATGGTTGTTGTTGTTGTGCCATTCCTGTGGTTCTTTTTATTGCTTATGTCATTGTGCTACACTAGTTGACAAACACCTCAGTTCTTTGTTTGCAATAATAGCCAACAATCTCCCCATGTTAATTTAGGCGCCCTTCCTCTGATTGATTTTCTAAAAATGCATTTGAAAACTAGTAATCCTTAACTGTATGATTGTTTTTGTTATGATATATGTGCAATTTGAAGTGGTTTGAGTTTCTAACTTTATGAATGAAGAGAACCGACCACTAGAAGTAAATATTTTCTTTGAATTGTCAGAAAAGTAATATCAGCCTTGAGGTAGAAATTAAGCAACAGATGCCTAAAGCCAAGAAAACTAAGGATAAAAAAGTCCTCTCAACCTAAAATGATATTATGTTAATGGGGTTAGTGTTTATTATTGAATTTGTGTATATTCCTTTTTATTGTGTGTCTGATAGTGGTGGTTGTTATGAATTTAATTACTATTATCCTAAAAATCAGATAAAATTTTCTTGCTTCAAGCTATGTTTTATGATTAATAAGAAAAATATTCATTGACATCTAAGCACTTGGACGCTTATTCTTGCATCTTCAAAATTATTGGGGTCTTGTTTATGATTAAGTGCCTAAAAGTAATTATAGAAGCCAAAATTTAAAGTCATCCTTGTAATTAATGGTATTCTTAGATTTAGTAATTGTTAAGAAGCATGTGTAAACCTATAGACATAATCTAATAAGGGCTCATGTTCCATCAATCAAATTCTCAGGACGACATAAGCAAAATTTGGAGACCACTTAGAGGTGGAGAATTTATCAAAAAAAAAATTGTTGTGCAATCCATTGAAGTAGCTAATATTATTGGGAGTTTATTTGATGAGCCCTTCATGAGACACCTTTGAGTATGACAACAAAGATTGTGTAATGTAAGTTCATGGAGAATGAAGCCAAGGCCTAGACCTTATTAAAATTTCTTGGATATTCAACATTTTTTAACGACTGTATTAGCGATCAAGAAATGAGATTTTAATTTAGCCAAAATGATTTTTTTCATGAGCTACTAATAAAAATGGTTTGTAACTCAAGTATCTGACAAGTGTTTAGTGACGACATAAATCTTTTGTGGGGTACTTTTTTTAAATAATTGATTGTTTAAGAGGCAATGGCACTAAGATGCTATATCAAAATTGGCAAGGAGATCATAAGATTAGCATTTAAGGTGACAGTATTGCTGTGACCGAGAAAATTAACATCACTAGACGCAATCAATCAAAGATCATCCATCTTTCTAGAGATTTTTTGGAATTGCATCAAAATCATGTACAACACATTAAGAAAATAAACACATTCTTTTTCTATTTTCAACTAGCACTAAAGAGGTAAATGATGAAACCCATTTGTTGAAGCCAACTCAATTTTCTATTGATCATTTTCGGTCAATCCAAAGAGTTCTCAATGAAAGCACCAAAATATAAGCATAGAATGGCGGGATGACATGATAAATGATTTGCATTGTGTTGCAATTGGTCTTATGGTTCATACAAGAAAGCAAAAAATTAATAGGGATAGCTCTGAAATCAATTTATTTTGACATGATCGATCAAATGTTCACACTCTTATGAGACGACATATAAATGATGCTTCCAATACATGACATGTAGATCCAATGGACCAAATCTTAGTAATTTCACATTCCTAAGAATGATGTTGGTTGATCATGAGAAGGGCTCACAAGATTTATGATTGATTTAAGAACAAAATTTATTTTTAAAATAGGAAAAATTATTTACATACCACACAACTCTTATACATACTTGATATTTATATTTATAAATTTAGGTATAAAAATATATATTTCAATTAAAAAAATTTAGTAAGAGCAACATTTTTATTATGATACTAAAGATTTAAGAGTTGTGCATGTAAATATAAAATATAAATATTGTTTACAAAAAAAAATAAATTTTTTATATTATGTAAATGCCTTATTAAAGCTAGGCACGTTAGTACATGGCCTTTTCCACATGTTCCATCATGGAAGGTGCTAGTACGTAGGCTCCTTTGCTTACGTTGAGAGTTATGATTAAGAGCCCTTAAA
>NEWO01000029.1:743781-760170 GCA_003013225.1 Phalaenopsis aphrodite
CTATACATCTTTATTAAATCAAACACATATATATAAAGTCGCAGTCAAGATTTTTGACACCGTTGCTGGAATTTAAATCTTCTAGTAGCATCATCAAATTCTTGTAATTGTCAATTTACAAAACGAAAAAGGTCGGTCAGTTAGACCCCATGATTTTTTCCTTTCTGGGTTTCTTCACATAAATATTTCAGGCATCTTCTCCTGTTATTTTCTCATCTATGTGTTGGATTTTGTACTATGTCGAGAAGCTCATTTATTACTCTTATCATTGTGGATGATCTAGCACACAACAATTTGATACCATCTGTGGGAAATCAAGTCATGTGGGACAATCCTGAAGTTCTGGATGCCAAGCCTCTACTTCGCTTCCCAATAATACAAATTTTCTCATTGGCAAACGAACCACTTTTGCACCTCTAGAAGATCGTGTACAACAAATGGAAGTGTCTCGAAATATTATCCTCTGGTTTTTATGCAAGGTGCGACAACCAACAGTAGCATAGATTGGAGGTGTGCAACTACCTCAAAATCCGTCGATTAGAGATACCCCCTCTGCACATTGAAGTTTCTCCTCAGAAAGCACCCTCCTATACATTGTTGGCTCGACACACGCATCCATTGGAATCAAGCTTAGCAGCAAATCTCCAACAAATGTAACATAGGACATGTCTCAAATCCTAAATGAATATTATATATGACTTATCCATAACACGTTAACGGCATCGAGCATTTTCGGTTGTACAACCTAAGACGTATCTTATATCCTAAATAGATATTACATTCAACTTTGTCCCTAACAGGTTAACGTCGTCGAGTATCTACGACTATACGACCTAGGACAGATCTTACATCTTTCATGGATTACAATTATTTTTCTCCATCATGGGCCATAGTCATTGAACAGATGCTCTGATTAAACAATACAGAAAGGTCGAACATTCTTAGTGATAGATACAATATACATTTGTACCCCTGAAAAGCACATATGTTAGGTAGTCTTGACGAGAAGCTAGGACAGGGCCCTCATTAAAAGGATTCCATGAGAGCAAATTGTTGATATGGTCGTCACTCTAAAAACATTAGAAAGGTACAAGCATCAGAACGGATCAACGTTTTGACCACAATAACCTCAATGTATGGAGGCAAAAAACATCGCAGAAGTTGAATAACATCATCCCAAAAGTTGGGCAACATCATTCCGAAAATTGGGTAAAAGCATTCTAGAAGTTGAGCAATATCATCCCAAAAGTTGGGTAACACCATTCCACAAGTTGAACAACATCATACCAAAAATTAAGAAAAAGAATTCCAGATAATGGGCAACATCATCCGAGAAATTGGGCTAAATCACCCGAGAAGTTGAACAACATCACATGAAAGCATCCAAAAGTTGGACAACATTATCTCAGAAGTAGGGCAACATCATCCCAAAAATTGGGAGAAAGCATCAACAAAGTTGAATGACATCATCCAAAAAATTGGGCGAACACATCCCAAAATTTAGACAAAAGTACCCCCAAAATTGAGCAATGATTCCTGCACAAAAGAAGGCAAAACAAGTAGCCAAATGGACTGAGGGGAGTGTTACACCAATGCAAAAGGGGCATAACAACAGGTCATAAAAACTCGAGGGTTTCACTACTATGGAGCAAAAGGAGGCACAACTGCGGGCCAAGAGACCCTAAGCACTTCAGAGAGAAAGTATGACTCTTCCTAATTTTGGCCAATTTAAAGATTCCAAATTGTGTGACATGGCTGCAAAATCTAAAAAATCAGGAAAAAAATGTGAAATAAAACCCACAAGAAGGCGCCCTGATTGTTTGATCATGCACGATCTGCAGTTGTCCTGCAGAAGCTTGCCACACTTGGATTGTGATTTGAGTGATCACACAATTAGGTCACAACCCGCGTCACCCTGCTGCCAGGTTCTCTCTAGCCCACACTGGGTCCCGATTCTGAAGAGCTCCGTAGCCCAACGTCTAAGGCCTCACCCGCCGGACTACCGACCTTGATTCACTGCCTTGTGTTGCGCCCCGCCATGTTTTCGCATGTTTTCACCATTGCCACTACCATAGGTGAAAATTTTGAAAATTTTAAAATGTTTTCTTAAATTTTAATTGTTCTAAATATCATCGAACAAGAAGCTAAATTGCCCAAAAATCGGGGGGGGGGGGTGTAAATTTTATAAGATGGTGCGAAGCCTGCAATGCTCTTTGGCGTGGAATGTTGGCCTTTAAAATAGAAGCATAAAACCAAGTTAAGTGTTGCCGAGATGAGAATGTTTAGGTGGGTGAGTGACTTTACACTTAGAGACAAAATGCAAAATGAATACATATGTGATAGGGTTGGTGTCGCTCCAATGGCGGACAAAATTAGAGAGTGTCATCTTAGATGGCTTGGTCACATTAAACATCAATTATCTGATGACCCGATTAGGAGAGTAGATGTTGTGGATTTAACTTATGTTAAAAAAGGCATAAGTAAACCTAGAAAAACTTTGGCATATTGTATAAAAAATGATCTTAATTTATTATAATTAAATGAAAATATGACACTCAATATGACCCAATGGAGAAAAATGAATCATGTAGCTGGCCCCACTTAGTGGAATAAAGGCTTGTTGTTGTTGTGATATGAATCTTGAGGTATGACGTGAAGCTTGAGGCATTATTTGAGTAAGAAATCTTTAAACTCAAATTTAAAATTATATAGAATTTTGATTTCAGCAAATTTATGGTCAAATTGGACGGCTTAATGAGACAAACCCAATAACATCAAAATTGATCCAATTTGAGTCAAATAAAGCCCAGATCAAGCTATTAAAACACTTTTTGAGGATTTGGATGGTTAATTGGAGAGTCAAATAGATTCCAGATCTGAAAATATTATAATCAAATCGAACGTCTCGATGAAACGAATCTATATAACCTAAGAACACTCAATTCTAGCATCATTAAGTCACTTAAAATTCCATAAAACATCAGCCAATTAAGGAAATTATTCTGGGATATCTGATTGAGTGGTCCAAATTCATGTATTATTTACAAAGGATGTCACTCCCAAAATTTATAAATAAAGGGTCCCTTCATGAAAGGGAGAGACCTCGGCCCGGATCGAGAGAAGAAGGTTGAGAATCTGAGAGTAGTTATGAATTTGAAGCCCTGACAAACACTTCCCGCTTCTGTGACCGCCGACCGCCGCTTGCCAACCGTCGACCCATATCAGCCGCTCCCTGCTCGCCAGTCTCTGTCAACGGACACTCAATTCTAGCATCATTATGTCACTTAAATGTCCAAAAAACATCAGCCAATTAAGGAAATTATTCTGGGACATCTGATGGAGTGGTCCAGATTCATGTATTATTTACAAAGAATGTCACTCCGAAAATTTATAAATAGAACCCTACTCCCTTAATGAAAGAGAGAGACCTAGACCTGGATCGAGAGAAAAAGGTTGAGAATCTGAGAGTAGTTATGAATTCGCAACCCTGACAAACATGTCCCGCTTCCGTGACTACCGACCACCGCTTGCCAACCGTCGACCCACATCAGCCGCTCCATGCTCGCTAGTTTCCGTCAACGGACCTTGCGGAGTAACGACCTGCATTACAAAGAAACAAAGCATCATGCGGAGTAATGACTTATATCGCAGAGTAACACAGTGTCATAGATATTGTGGAACGATATACCCCGTACTTGGTGTGCCAAAGTTTCGACAACTCCCAACAGTGACTGCTCCCGACCATTGTATAACTCTTTTGTGTACGGACATTATACTTGGAGAAATGTAGCAACTCTTTCTCAATAGTGGATTGTACTCATAAACTTATAGCAGATCATTCTGATTGGGCTAGGCTTCGTGAATTTTTCCCTTGTCAAAGTTTCCCGCATAAAATTTCTAGTATCTACTATTTTTTTTATTATTAGTGTGTTAGAACTTCTTACTGCATTGAAATGTTAAATTATCACTCTACCGCCACGAACCTTCAGGCACGCAACAACTATATTGCACCCAATCAAGATAGTACTGTAGAATAATATAAGTACACTTATTTTCCTCACTATCTTTCTTCGTTTATTTTATACTTCGATTTTTTCTCCCAAGTTTAATTCCACATTCTTTCATTTCCACACCAAGCCAAGAAAAGTTCTAGAAAATCTTGGTTGACATAGCGGTCATACATTTGTTGGACATGATAAGCTCATGAATGCTAGAACTCTTTGGTTCTCTAATTAAGGGAATTTTAAGATGTAATTCAAATCTAAAATGGGTTTAAATTTTAACTTTGAATTATCCAAGAAAAAATAAATTTTTAAATAGACTTTTGAACCAAACTTTGTTCAAAAAAAGAATATCCTAAAACCATCTATTTTAAATTTGTTGTTTATTGATAAACATATTAAGTTAAAACTTCAACAAATATCTCCATTCAATATAATGTCAATATGATTTTGGATCTTCCCTTATGACTCTTCTCCAAAGCAAGCTCATCAAGCTTTCAAAACCAAGAAAAGACTAAGAATCACACAAACTCAAATGATGTCTGAAATTAAGCATTTGCCAATAAAATTAAATCACAAATGTCACACATTATGAGAGATCCACTAAAGTGTAGCAGTCATTGAATCTGTATCCTCTAAATGATTATCTTTGAGTTCTTTATTTTGTAAAGGTACAACTTCACACCTATACAGACTGTACAACACAAGATTGATTGACTCGATCACTTCTAATAACAGCCCCCATCAATATGTATCATTTTGCACTAAAATTAAGTATGCAACAAAGAAATTAACATTTTTATACTTTTCTAAATCATAGTGCCCCAACACAAAAGATAATGGATTCAAGTAGCTACGCTCAATATTGCATCTGCAGCACCTAGAGACCAATAGCACTTTTACATAAGAATTTCAACCTTGCTTAACTTTAAGGACTTTAGCATCTATAATCCACAAAAAGCACCTAAAATAGCAAATTCTTCTTGAGCCTTGGCATATGTTGACTATGTTAATATCCTGGTCATATCAAAGTACATCCTTAACTTTATCATGCCACAATTGATTCATTGCATGATAATTTGTCGCCAATATGAATATACGCACCAACACGTGGCTTCTAGGTGTAAAATAACTCTTATTGAGAAACAATGACAAAAGTAAATTGAATCTATAATCTGAGAATCATTACATAAGTCTCCAATTACCATCAAGGGAGTATAATACAAATCCGCATATGGCAAAATAAGCAAGAAGATTAGTATTTTTTTGGTATATCCACCTTGTAGTTTTCATTCAAAAGGTGCTCCTTCAATGCTTGATTACATGTCTTAATATGTCCTTCCATTCTACAGTTGAACGAATGCCGCAAAACTTAATTCAATCATGACTAGAGAAAAACTTTCCCAAATAATCTCTTATTAGTCAATAACCCCTGAAAATTTTTTTTCATGCCTTACAATCAAGCCTAGTAATATTGTTCAGAAATAAGTACTTTAAACATCACGTAAGTTAATGGTATCTCTACCATGCATGAAATATAGTGCCACAGATACTCTTATAAAATGGAGACAAAAACCATAAAAGTAGTAAAAATGGATCATCATTATCAATCATCACATTAATATTTTTCATATTCTTAGTTATGGAATTAAACTAATTAAAAAGCATGTATATTCTTGTATGAGTAGAAATATACAAACTATATATCTAAAAGATTTTCTTAAAAAAATTTGTTGAGGAGATTTTTGAATATATAGAAAGAATTCCTACTAAAGCCACAATCACTTTGTGGATATTTCATCTAACATCTTCAAAAAGATGTTATCCATCGAATATAATTAGAATGTTAAGAAATTTTTCATCCATCAGCCATCATCTTATTTTCTCATAATTTTAGGCATATTTGAATGTCTTATGAGTGTACATACAAATCTATGTTGAATTATGATAACTCAAATCTTTGTTCTCCAAAATCCAAAAATCTCCAAGCCATCAAATTTATTGATCGTATGATTGATTCATTGTCATTATATCATGCATTAAGCTTTGAAGCCTATTATTAAGTAAAACACCTTCAATTTTATGTGAAACATCACAATGAACATACAGAATAATAACTAGAGATTAAACACCATAATAAGGCAATAAATTTATGTAATTCAACCAAAAAAAATAGATTACGTCCAAAAGAAAGGAGAGAGAATCTAATCCAATAGGGATATAAATGTCTACAAATAAAATATAGAACAAGAAAACACTCGTCCCCACTCCCCAAATCTATTTACACTCAATTTAACATAAAAAAGAAGCCTAAAATCTCTCAGGCCAAACAAAATAAAGAATAACACAAGATTTAACTAATACCAGGAATCCTCCATTTGAAATTTTCTCAGAAGGGTAGCTTCCGGCATATCAATCCAAAATAACAAACTCTACCATAAACTTGTAACCTTGATTTTATCCCAATAAAAAATTAATATTTTTTTTATCATAAATATTTTAAATTGCAAACTTAGCCTAATAAAATAATTGGCTCAAAATCCTAATGGCGCTATCACTCCAATGCTTCTTAATCAATATTAGATGGTGTTGATCGTGAAACCTAGAGATCAGAATGAAATGGATCCAACTAAATGAGACATCAACGTTGGTTACAACTACCCTCACTACATTGATGGCTTCCTTTTAAGGGAAGCCAGAAAATTTGTGGAGCCACCCTTTGCTAAATTAAGGAGCACCGAGCACCTATAAAAAAGAATCAAAGGGCATGTGAGATAATCACCACTCTAAACGTCTAATGTGTTTTTAAAGATTCAAATTTTTAATATAAAGAGAGCTTTAAATTGACCAATCTACTAGACTCAACAAGCACTCAAATTTCTAAGTAGAATATTTTCTGCACAGAAACTGTATAATTTTATCTCTAGTTGATGCTTCTTTAGTGGTCAAAGGCAATACCACTCAATCGAATAATTGGTAGTCTCTACTTAATGCAACCACCTTCTTCACTTTTCCCGACTTTCTATCTAAACACTTCATCATTCTTAATGGAAACTCAATCAGCATTCATCTTCGCCAATGTTTTGAGAAGAACCACTGTCATCATCTCCCTTGAGCCGATCTAGTCATAAAATTTGCGTTCTGTCAACTTTTGTGGCTCCTAAGTAGCAAAAGAAAATAGGGGAACGGAATCTAAGTTCAGAAACAGTGTATTGTTGTTCTTCATTCAAAGTAGTTACGGCTTGTAGCTAGGGGTGTAAATGAGTCGAGTTGGCTTGAAAACCAGCTTGAGCTTTACTTATTAATGAGCTTGCAAGTCGAGCTTATCGAACCGTGAGCTCGAGCTTAACCTGACTTGGATTGAGAGATTATATTAATTTTTTGTAAAATAAATAATTTTTTTGCTATTCCATAATTTTTTCAGATGCTTTTATCAAAATCGAGGTTTTGAGTTGTGCATAACTGCCATGAGCCAAGTTTGAGCTCAAGTTATAAGCTCGAGTTGAGCTCGAGATTATGCTTGAGCCAACCATACACCTCACAAGTTGAGCTCAAGTTTAGTTATGCTCGAGTTTGGCTCAACTTGACTCATTCGCACCCCTACGTGTGACCATGCAAAATTCAATGACTCTGAATTCAACCCTTTAGCCCACAAAAACAAATGAACGGCTTAAGAACAATTATTCATAATAAACTGATGGAAGAAGGGTTGGACTTTGAAGTGTTGATTTGGTGCTGATTTGATCTAAGTTCGGGGCGAACTTAGTTTAATTGACTTCAACTAGTTCAATGAGTAAAATATTGATTTAATTTCAATCATGTTAAACTTTTTCAAAAATATGATTGGCATGGAATACACAGAGGCATCCATACATATATATACATATATAGAGAGATATAAATGCACTAATGCAAATATAATTTTTGGATAAATGTGCATGCATGCATCAAATACATATGCCTGCGATCATACCTCCTTATTTAGATTTCAATTCATGCCCAGCTGAATTCAAATTGATGTAAGCAAGTTTTTCTTGATAATCGACTTATTTACTAATATGCAAACTTAATCCAAGCCAAAAAAAAAATGATCCGACTTTTGAGAGATCTTCGATTTTCGACTCAAATTAACATTCCTAGGGAAAGACCACTGGTAAAAATAGGTCCGTTAAACATAGATATAGACATGAATGAACAACATCTGTTGACAAAACAAAATACAACCAGCAAAAATAAAAAATTGAGGCAGATACATACATGGCACACACTTCTCATGTATTTACATATCTAACACCTAAACTTTCATAATTACACACATAGCACTCAAATCCTTAATATCACATAAAAAACAACCCTATTATCTCTTTTTTAAAAGTCAACTTTTTATGTATAAATTTAGAACACCAAAGTGCTGCGTATGTAAATATGGAAGTTTAGATGTGAGATATGTAACATAAGAATTGTGTGGTGCACATGTAAATTGCGCAAACAAAACTAGAAAGTCGGACTCTTTTTTTACTTGAGATCTCAATTATTTCATCAATTGCAATTAAAGTGGATGTTAACTAATAAACAGGCAAAAGAGTAAAAATCCTCCTTGGAACACAGCTGCCGACTGTGCATATTCAGGCAAGAAAACCAGAGCAAGCTAGCTTATTAGGATAGTAGAGACCATAGGCTTTGAACATCGCAAAAAAAATTATAATTGGTAAGTGACATACTGATATGACTCATTGCTTGTCAATTCTTCTTTAGAAGAAAAACGACATTTAACAATAATGCCCGCAAGTGGATTTTCAGCTAAATTTCAAAGATTGATTGGATTTTTGGGCCATTGATGCCTCTATGTGACAGCTGATAGACAGAAAGTAAATAAAGAAATAAATTAATGGAGCCCATGCAACATTAGCTATAAACACATTTAGATATTTCAGCTGAAATAGGGATGAAATCCTTCTTTTCAGCCATCAATGCCTATTACCATATTGCACAGAATATTAAACTATAACTTTCCAAATATTTCTGTGTATGAGGGCCATATAGGTAGTTTTTGGCATATTTGGCTTACCCTACATATTTTGTAGGACAAAGTGATGAAGAGAGGATAGAAAAGCAGAAATCAATGAAGTAAAGAAAAGGATGATAGGGATTGGAGAACAAAATAAAAAAATGAAATTAGTAATGAATTTACTAATTCAAATGTTTAATATTAATAGTGTTCAATAGTTCATGGAGTTTTGCAGTTCATAAATAATTAATAGAAAAAATCTACAGAGAAAAAAACCAAGCTGGTATATATATTGGCATGAGCTCAGATGGCTGGACATCACAGAACACTAATTTCACTGTAAAATATTCTGCAGCACAAAACACGTTTAGAGTGGGAAAGATGCAAAATTTAAGGATAATGGATATAGGATCGACTTGGGCAGAAATGGAAATCCAAGAAATATGAAATATGGGTGCATTCTTATGCTTGATCTCTAGGCTATTTAAATTATTCACTCATTGAGTTAATTCCTTGTGCCACGACATGCCTAAGAAACCTTTAATTCATAAAGATTTGTATTATTCATAAAGTAAACGACTATTATAATAAAGCACAATATAAATTAAAAAGAAGCCTCAAATGTTTTGGGCTAAAAGTTGTAAAAAAATTGTCATATTCAATGGCTCTTTTAACTGTTGTAATAAATCTACGTGATCTTCAAATTAGTCCCTCATTTATGCTAAAATATGTACTGAATGTTCCAACTTTGTCCATTAGCCTTGTTTCGATACACCAAATTTACTCAATACTTGTATCGCGATGTCATATTTTATCCTGCTTAGTGTATCTCAGAACAAGTGTTTGAGAAAGGGATTAGATGCTCTTAAGAATTAAACAAACTTTAATAACGATAGATACAAAGCAACCCGACAAAAGAAATGGCCTTTATTCTTAGGCAGTATTGATCAAAAAGAAACTCAAGAATCTCACTATAAAAAGATTATTTTACACAAAATCTTTCTGACACCTGCTTTATCTCTCGCCCGAGCCTTAGCTCGCCCCGCCTTCCTCTGTCTCGTTCGTGAGCCAGTTGACGCCTCTTGCACACGTGTCTGCGAGACCCATCCCCTGCGGCAATTCCTTATCTCTTTTCTAATGATGTCGCGGCCTCTCGAGCCGCAGCCCCCCATGCGTGATCTCTTATCCTTGCTCCTCTCTGCGACGATTGTCGCCATTTTCCCGCTTCCCTCGCCTCTGGTCCGTGGTTGGTGAGTTTAAGCGAGCTCCTCTTCTCCCTCATAGCTATATTTACCCCATTTGGGGAGACCCTAAAGGAGAGCATAAAATTTTGGGAGAGGGGGAGACTCTGCAAAAATTTCTGGAAGTGCTTGGAGTTGTTGTTTGAGCTTTTCTTGTCTTTCTTTTGTTGTTTGAGAAAGAGTCGGGTCAGGTATCCCCTCCCCTTCGCTTTGCTCCTCTTCGGTTCTGGCCGGCTGAGGGCTGCTCCCTGTTTCTTTTTTCTGTTCGGCCAAGAATACATATTGCAAGCGACTTTATTTTAGTAGACATTTTCCGTGTTGAACTTACTGTTAACTGCTGATATCTTGATATGCTCGTTGGGGATGTTTTAAATTCTTCATGCTACTTAGTTGAGGGCGTAGGTTCATGAGGAGGCATGCTTCACCTTTTAAATTTGTTCTAGCTTCTTCTTCATGATTTTATCATGTGTAAAATGGCATGTTGAGATTCAAAGGGGAGCTTCCTATACTCTTCTGTTTTTTTTTCTTTTTCTTCCCCTATTAGAAATGCATGTTAAGGAAATCATAATTTTGGGGAGATTTACTCATATCTCTACTTCCTGTTACTTTATTGTTTGAATTTTAAAAAAGCATGTGTAGAGAGCTCAGTTTAGCTCCTGTGGTTGCCTCCTTTGTTCGAAATCTATGTAAGGTATGAAACGATTTATTTTTGGAAGTCTCTCGAAGTTTATCTTGAGGCTTGGTGTTTGATTTATCACTGCTCTTTCTCATTCAAGTATTGGTTCAGAAAAGGAATTTTTGGAGGCCTTGAAATATTAGCTTTGAGATTTATGCATACTTCTCTACTTCATACTACCCTGTTCATATAAAACACATGTTGAGGGGGGATTGTTTTAGCCATTGAATAGCTCGGTTTTGCCTTGTTTTGCCCTTGCCCGAGAGGTTGCTTTGGGTTTTGATTTTTACTGGCCTTAGCTCCTACCCGTAAGACCTATTGGGGATGGCTTAATTTAATCTAGTCTTTCTTGTTGGGCTTGAAAGATTTGGATGATTATTGATGGATCAAATTTGTTATTCCAAAATGAGGGTTATATCTTGTACTCTCTTATGTATATCAAATATCTTCATATAATTGAGTAGGGTTGCCTCAGCCGTGAGCCTTCCTTATGTCTTGGGTTGCCTTGGTCGTGAGCCTTTCCTGTGCCTTGGGTTGCCTTGGCCGTGATCCTCTTTTGGCCCATGTTTCTTAGCCCTACCCGTGAGCTTGTCGGTGGGTCATTTGGATTTGTTTGGTCCTTCCCGCTGGTCTTGATTAGCTTGAATTTTGTGGATGAANTGTTTCTTAGCCCTACCCGTGAGCTTGTCGGTGGGTCATTTGGATTTGTTTGGTCCTTCCCGCTGGTCTTGATTAGCTTGAATTTTGTGGATGAATCAAGTTTGTCATTCAAAATTTTATAACCGTTTTATTCATTCCCCTATGTATATCGAGGGAGTACGGTAAAATAGCTAGGGGAGGCCCATTTGATTGTCTTAGTCGTGAGCCTTACTTGTTGTTCCTTGGGTTGTCTTTGGTCGTGGGCTTTAGCAGCTGCCCCTTTGAAGCCCGGTCGTGAGCTTCTATGTGGTTTTAGCCGGAGGATTTCATGCTTATTTGATACAAGGAGATTTTCACTAAGTTTGGAATTGAATAGCTTTAATGTTGGCATGATTTTTTGGAGTATAAGTGGTCGCCGTCCCAGGGTTATTTTTCTTTTATTTAAATTGTGAAGTTCGGGAGATTTTCAAATTTTATTTCTAGAGAATACTTGGTTGAGACGACTTGATTACATAAAAGATATCTTTGGGGTTTAGATACCGACGTTAGGAGGTCATTTGTGTGTGATCGTCATATTGACTTGGGTTAAGCCATTCATAAAATGTGAGAAAGTGATATCCTTTCAGATTGATTCAAGGATCTTCGGGTCTTCCATTTCAGGTTTTTTTCACCATGAGTTTTAAGAGCTGATTCATCCTCTGTTCTTTTTGATGTTTTAGGTGGATCAGTTTCCTCTCTCTCTCACCCCATTTTTGTTCTTTTTTTTTTCCTAGCTTCTTGGTTCGGTTTTTGATGTTTATGTCTGATACATAAGTGTCCACGTATAGCATTTTGTTACACATGAAACCATCAAGCAAGGTCGCAAGTAGGTCGGTTTTGTTTTAGGGTTTAAGGCGGTGAAGACAAAAACACACCGGAGATAGAGCAGAATGATGTCATCCTACGACATCGGGATCCGATTCAGGAACACATCAGGATCCGATTCAGGAACCCGTGAGTTGTAGGATGACAATATAATTCACCGACACAAGACTAGCGGGAGTTGACCCGAACCTTATTAGGTTATTGATAGTCTTATGCCCGACAGCGCGATCGACTCGTGGACAAATACTTTTCAAAATTGATAAAAACAAATTTGATAACAACAGATACACATTTTTCTAAAACAAAAATACATTTTTTCGCTACAAACAAAATTTATACAGCCCACTTTTTGCATGTTTGAAACCTATGTGCATGCTGAAAATATAAATTTTAAATACATTTTAAACATCGGTTGTTCGCCTGTTGATCATCTGTTTAGGCTAAGGAGTACCCTCCTGAGTTAGATTCGATAGGACACCCTTCTAGTTGAGTGGTGGGTTTTATACATCCGAGTGACCGAGTAGCCTTCGACGACTCTCGAGTACTAATGTATAGTTGAGCCTAGCCCTGACCCGTGCGGTCCCCCTCTTTTTGGATTTTTTCATATGTTTTTCTTAGAATTTTTGGACAAAGCACTCGTGGTCTCTTTTCGGGATTTTCCNCGTGGGCTTTAGCAGCTGCCCCTTTGAAGCCCGGTCGTGAGCTTCTATGTGGTTTTAGCCGGAGGATTTCATGCTTATTTGATACGAGGACATTTTCACTAAGTCTGGAATTGAATAGCTTTAATGTTGGCATGATTTTTGGGAGTGTAAGTGGTCGCCGTCCCAGGGTTATTTTCTTTTTATTTAAATTGTGAAGTTTGGGAGATTTTCAAATTTTATTTCGAGAGAATACTTAGTTGAGACGACTTGATTTCATAAAAGATATCTTTGGGGTTTGGATACCGACGTTAGGAGGTCATTTGTGTGTGACCGTCATATTAACTTGGGTTAAGCCATTCATAAAATGTGAGAAAGTGATATCCTTTCGGATTGATTCAAGGATCTTCGGGTCTTCCTTTTCAGGTCTTTTTCATCATGAGTTTTAAGAGCTGATTCATCCTCTGTTCTTTTCGATATTTTAGGTGGATCAGTCCCCTCTCTCTCACCCCATTTTTGTTCTTTTTTTTTCCTAGCTTCTTGGTTCGGTTTTTGATGTTTGTGTCTGATACATAAGTGTCCACGTATAGTCTTTTGTTATACGTGAAACCATCAAGCAAGATCGCAAGTAGATCGGTTTTGTTTTGGGGTTTAGGGAGATGATGACAAAGACACACCGGAGATAGAGCAGAATAATATGTCATCCTACGACATCGGGATCGGATTCAGGAACCCATCAGGATCCGATTCAGGAACCCGTGAGTTGTAGGATGACAGTATAATTCACCGACACAAGACTAGCGAGAGTTGACCCGAACCTTATTAGGTTGTTCGTAGTCTTATGCCTGACAGCGCGATCGACTCGTGGACAGCTACTTTTCAAAATTGATAAAAACAAATTTGATAACAACAGATACACATTTTTCTAAAACAAAAATATATTTTTAGCTACAAACAAAATTGATACAGCCCACTTTTTGCATGTTTGAAACCTATGTACATGCTGAAAATATAAATTTTAAATACATTTTAAACATCGGTTGTCCGCCTGTTGATTATCTGTTTAGGCTAAGGAGTACCCTCCTGAGTTAGATTCGATAGGACACCCTTCTAGTTGAGTGGTGGGCTTTATACATCCGAGTGACCGAGTAGCCTTCGACGATCCTCGAGTACTAATATATAGTTGAGCCTAGCCCCGACCCGTGCGGTCCCCCTCCTTTTGGATTTTTTCATATGTTTTTCTTAGAATTTTTTGACAAAGCACTCGTGGTCTCTTTTCGGGGTTTTCCCATATTTTTTTACGATTTTAATCGATTTTTCAATTCGTCGATTTCCTCACATTTCTTTTGTCGTGAGTTTTTTGACATCTTTCTCGAAATTTATGGACGATGTTTCTTTATTTTCGTTTATATAAAGCATTTCAGTCTATTTCCTCAAGTTTTGTTGTTTGTACCTGTTGCATCAATTACACCTAAGGAACAGCGGACCTCCCAGTTATACAGGTTTGTTTTATGTTTACATCATGTTACTTTCTTGCAAATCACCTAACTGCTGTATTTTTTTTACTTTTCTTTTACCCCGCATGTTGTACTGTTCTCTCTCTACTGCATACTTTACTGTTTGTCATGTGCTACATATTCTACTGATATGTGTCGGTCAACTTTTTTGATAGATTTGAAAATATGAAATATGAAAATAATTTTTGAAATTTAATTTAATATAATAGATATATAGTTTGGGTTTTTAAAGTAGTATGTTTTAATTTTCGAAAAAAAAAATGAGACCGAATGGATCTCATTAGTCCAATAATTTGCATAATCGTGCCTAACACCCTGAATACTACACATTCCAAGAGAAAAGTGTAGACCCCGATAATAGGCCCAATCCTGCAAACTAAGAGATTTGTGACATCCATTTGGTCTGCGAACCTTTTATATATGACCGACAAATTCTCCTATTTAATACAAAAATTAAATAAGGTTTATTTTACCTGGGTTTCAAGTTCCCTATAGAGGCAAACCCCTATAGTTAATTACATCCCAAGTGACGGGAATCACTTAAGAAAACTCTCGATAATGATCAGTGGTTCTAGTCTTCAAGAATTCAAAGTTTAGGTTTTCAAGGTGGGACGTGGAAAAAGACAAGTGAGAGTAGTTCAAATAGAAACAGTTATTTCAGGAGTCCAACTAAAAGAAAAGGTAGGGGATGTCATAGATCCTGAGGAGAATCCCCAGCGACTTCTCAAACTATTCTACTGTGTGGCTGCATTTTTAGAGATGATGTTATTTGAATATTCAATCCTGCCAATTTTATTATTTGGGACTTACCTTTGCATAATACCCGATTAAGCAAATAGCCCGCAGAGATAAGAGGATTTACGTCGTGTCACACGACAACCTCGGAACCTAAGGCGGGTTAGGACTTACGCTGCACAACATGGTTGTACAGGAGTCTAAAAAGGGAGTGAGGGTTTACGTCGCGTTAGGCGGGCTACCTCGAAATCTTATGGGTTGTTATACTAGGAAGGGATGATGCTGAAGAAGATCCTCTTATTGTTCGCTTCAAGCTGCTCGTCGTGCTGCCCACAAAGTTGGCTCCAAGCTTCTGTCGTCGTGACAGCTCCAGGGTTTAAGTGTTTGAGACTGGTGATTTGTGCTTCACAGTTTTGGTGTCAATGTTTTGGTTTTGAATGCAGAATAATCAAATTGCAGGTAAATAAAAATGTACTTGAAAGTTAAACTGCAGTAAAGTAAAATATTGTAGATAAACTGTAAAAACGTACCTGGGCATCTGCTACTGTTGCGTGATTAATGTTGCGAGTATAGCATGATTTACAGGAGATTTAAATAAACTTTCAAGAAAATTAAACAAGACGAGAAAACCCAACACAAAAGTCATAAAAATGAGTTGTAAAAATTACGAGCAAAATAAACCTGTAACCACATATGATAGCTCGGGATTAGGTATAAGACATTGGTAAAAGAGGGGGGCTCAGAGCTGGGTTGTATGCTTCCCGATCTTGAACAGGAGTCACCGGCCCGACAATCTACAGAAGGCAGTTTTTAACCTCAATCCAAGTGACTAGCCATAAACATTTATAAATTTTTATAGGAAGATTTTTCATGCAAAAGTTATTATTTAAGTTTTTTTTATGAAGAGTTATTTTAATCATGCAAAAGAAAATTTTGTTTTATTTTTATAAATATTTTGTAAAGTCGTACAGTCCACAAATTAGTCACTCTAATCGTGCTAGAACTACTGACAACCTAAGAGTATCGGGGGCAACAATCCCACCAAGGGTCGGCGAATAGCATCCTCGATC
>NEWO01000029.1:768219-780192 GCA_003013225.1 Phalaenopsis aphrodite
AATGCAACTTTCTATATTCTAACTTTTTAACAGCTTTTCCATATGGTAATTGTTGTAGGTGAATTCTCATTCACTAGAGGAACCGCCCTATATATAATAAGAGAATAGGGAAAACAGTCTATATTACACTCAAATAAAATATTCTACCCACGCAACGTAGAACATTTTCTAAAGAAATGTTTTCTACATTAACACTCTCTCTCGAGTTGGTGCACATGTATCATCTAAATCTAACTTATTAGATAGGATTGATAAGTGGTGAGATCAAAGCATCCTGGTAAATATAAATCCCACTGCCATCTTAATAAATTCAATCATGAAATTGCAAGCTCGACAATACATTGTCCTTAAAACAACATAAGGAGATTGTTAATATCAATGCTTTCAGAGTCATCAACCTTCAACTGACCAAGTATGGCGCCTTTCATAAGACTATAAACTTAACCCAAAGGAATGTCAACACTTCCAAAATTTCATCGAAAACCTTATTCGCATGAGATACCAAGAGAATTTTTCCTTGCTAACCCATGACAATATCCCGACAAGGCATCAATGGTAGAGGGCAACAACAAGCCAAACTCAACTCAAGTAACACATTGCCGGTGCAGTTTTGATGATTCTTAGAGAAGCCAAGATCAAGGCATCAAGGCATTCTAGTCTCAAACAACTTAAGTTAAGAGAGATCTTCTCTGCCAGAAGCTCAAGCACCACACAAATTCTCTGAATTCGATTCAAAGACTATTAGGAATTTAAACAATGAAACCATTATTTTCACTACTTGAATCACGAATTGTCAAATTAATAGCATTTTAATTGGCAGGACGAGTTCTATAAATATTATCTTTAATAATGTATTTGTTCAAGTTGTTACATACAATGGTACGCCTCTACTACTTATCTCTTGAACAACAAGAGCAAGAAAAAATCATTGTTCTACACACATGTGAGGGAACGCAAACGATAATACACCATTATGGTAATTCAATATAATTGATGCGCCGACATCCTACAATGTCATATATGGCTAACTATTACACAAAATCTTAGAAGTTGTCATCTCAAATCATCATTTCGCTGTAAATTAAGCAGATGGCAGGGTTATGATCATTTAGCAAGATCAACTATAATAACCGAAGTATTAACTAAAGCTGATGGGGCCAATTTAAGAATAAGTTCTTCAACTAAAAAATTGAATAAGCCAACCTTGTGACTACGAAGGCAAACAAAGAAGTGGTAGTCTCATGTTTAATACCAAGTTTAAAGTTGAGAATATTTCCGCATTTGTTGGCTACTTATGATCGAATTCTGTCATTTTAGTGGTTACCTATCAATATGTCTAGTTTTGTCAATACTTTGATGGAGGCTATTCAATCCAAAGTTCATAAGATGTTAGAAACTAGCTTCATCCTTGAAATCAACAATTAGAATTGGATCTTTTGAAACATCGAGATAAATTGCTTAACCTAACCTTTAGAAATATGTTAACTACCATCCACTATCAAAAGCCTCTCTAGCTAACCTTTGCGGCTACATTACATGTCATTACCCGCCTATCCCCAGCATCTTTGGTGCCTACAACCCCTAATCACTATCTAGAGAGATTGTTACATATTTTTTAAGGGCATCTCAGACCTACAAGTAGATAAAAAGAAAGAGAGAGAGAGAGAGAGAGAGAGAGAGAAGATCCGTGAAAACTAAGAGAAGGGAGGAGTTATTTCAAGTTATAACGGATGGAGGTCATCTACTTCTTCAAGAAAAAACATTGCTAGTTGTGATTCTATATAAAGTACATGTTTTCATCTATAATAAGGAGAAGCTCTTATTTGGACTTATGTAATGGAAAATCTTACTTACCGCCTAAAAATTTGTGGCAAGTGAACAAAAATAACTCTCCTAAGCAACTTTTTAAAAATATCAGAACTATATCTACTTTAATGAAAGAGTACTAATGTATATTTATTTTTATGGGGGTATATATGACAAATTGATTACATAATTCTATTGTCATTCTTTTTTTTGAATCTCAGTCAGGAAATAGATAATTAATTTTAATATTTATCTTAAGCATATGAATTAAAAATACAAGAAAATATACATTCTCTTTTTGCTCTATCCACTTAAATTAGAATTGTAAATAAATACAGTAGTGTCAAATATTGTTTTGTTCAAGCTTATTCATTTAGTAAATGATAGCGCTTATATCTTTAAATTGAGAAAGCACACAACAAACATTACTCAAAAAAATATGATTGCCCCCAAAAAAAATTTCTACCTTTTCTATCACATGTTAAAGTCATCTCATAATACTCCGACGAACAACTTGGTAAATCAAAAAAATCTAAGTGGTTTTCTCTTAGCCTTTCCCGTTGTGGGTTAAGTTCATGAGGTAGCATGCCATGTTGATAGTCTAAAGCAAACCTAATTCCTCATAGAATTTAGTACAGCTCTTATCATCATGGATTGTAGTTAAGAATTTAAGGAACTTAACTAAACCCTTAAAAATAAAATATACTTGTATAAAATACAAAAAAAAGGAAGCTTAGAATGATGCTTACTGGTGGATAGGACCTGATAGGACTCCAATAAATTTTCATTATTTGTCACGAATCTCGAGGCACAACATAGATCTCGAACACCTTTTTAGGAAAAAATAATCAAACCTCGATAAAAAGTCATCCAAAGCTCTGATTTCAACAAACTTACAGTCAAACTGACCGGTTCAACGAGATGGAGCCAATGATATCAATATTTGTCCAATCTAAGTTAAATCAAGCTCAGATCAAGTTATTAAACCACTCTTGAAATTTTTTCGGACATATTTTAAAAGGTCAAACAAATGTCGAATCTAGCAAGTCTATGGTCGAATCGAGCATCTCGATAAGACGAATCCAGCAAATCCGAGGTTGCTAAATTCTGACATCATGGAGGCACTAAAATGTCCATGAAACTTCATCTGAGCAAAAGAAACTCTTCAGACCGTCTGATCAAAATGGTTCATATTTATGTATTAATTGCACCCAGAACACTATAAATAGAGCCCCCACCTCTCTCACAGAGAGAATGAGAGTTTGAGATCTAAGGAAGAGCTTCGCATATTTTCCATAAGAATAAATTTGTGTACATGATCTTCGCTCATCTGAAATCTTAACAAATGTAAGTCTCCAAAAGTACATGATTTATATTCATGTAAAAAGCTTAATAAGCATAAGAAATGAAAAATACATTCTCTAATCACCCAAAAATGTCAATATGAAATACATATTCAAAAGTCTCAAATGACACCAGATGTTGGGCAAGTTCTTTATTAAATCGCCCCTGCAGGTTCTTATTATCATAACATGTTTAAATGATGTAGAATACACTCAACCTCAATGCTCTGATGATCAGCATCACTTTGTTTTGACTATGAGGCAATTTTGCTACCAACTTAAAAGCTTTGCTCTGATGGCCTTGAATTATCTCACTACAGAAAAACTAGAGGCTTCATATGGTCTCAATGACACATTTAGGGTTTTTTCTTCTATAGGTGCGATTCACAAAGATTAAGCATTGCCGTACAAGCTGTAGGGAGATTCGACTTATCACCCACATTTAATCAGTAAAGAAGAACTCAATAGAAATCCTACAAAACAAATGAATTACACATAATTTCTTTCAAAGTTTGACATTCTCTTAAAAATTATTTAACTTCAGAAAATAATACATCATCCTCTCCCACTTCAACTCAACTTTCCGATTGAAAAAGAAAATTTCTATAAAAATCCTTAGATAATTAAAGAAATATTTATTTTTTTATGCGGGAGGGTTACCTAGACAATACCTGGATAGAGAGCAAAATGATTTCGGTTGATTCCGACCAGCAATACTGGTGGATTTCTCTTGACCTGACAAGTAAATTTCAGATCAGCGCTGGAAGCAGGCCGCGTTGGAATGCTCCCCAGCTGCGGCATTTCGTCAAATAGCTTCATTGCATAGCCAATCAGCCTGATGGTAAAACTCCAGAGACGAAGCAGAGCGGGGCGTTGGAGTCGAGGTGAGCTTCATTGCATAACCGCTGCGCATGATTGAACTTAAATAGGATTTAGTAAATCTTATAATTTCTAATTTATCAAATAAAAAAAAGGAAAAGTATGAAAATGTGTTTGATTCTATTGAGATTAAATCTAATTAAAGTTTTTGAAAGTGTGTGGTTGATTGAGAAATATTTGCTTAGGTCTAACGTATGCAGAGCTGCGTACGTCGGTAGGTTATAGAGAGGATATTGTGGGGTTATTTATACCCCATGTAGTCTTCAGGTAACTTACATGTAACATATTTGTAACTTACAATATATGAATATAGAAACACGGAACTTACTAGTTACAGATAGATTACAAGAAGGTTACAGAGCTATAACGCCGATATAACCCACAATACCCTCCACGTAACTTACCGACGTACGCAGCTCTGCGTGCATTAGACGTACGCAAATATTTCTCGTGGTGATGAGAGAAATAATAGCTCGCAGGTATTTGGTGGCGAGAGATGATAATTGATAGGTGTATTTTCTCACTCACTTATATTCATTAATTTGATCACTTAATTGGATTTAATAAATTCAGAATTTACATCAAAATATATAAAATTTTAGATTTAAGAGACAATGGGATTTAAGATCTTTTTCTTGCGTTTGGTAAGATTTATGGTAAATCCTCCTATTATTGCATACCAAACACTGACAATTAATTATAAAATCTATTCTCTTTTTTAAACACCAAACTATTAAATATATATTACTCTTTTTTTTTATCTTGAAAATACAACAACAACGAAAAAATAAGCCTTTATCCCACGAGATAGGTCAGCTACATGAATCATTTTTCTACATTGTGCACTATTGGGTGTTATATTTTCATTTCATTACAATAGATTAAGATCAGTTATTATACAATATGCCCAAGTCCTTTTAGGTCTACCTCTACATTTCTTAACATAAGTCGAATGTACAACATCAACTCTTCTAAGTGGATCATCAGATGGTCCACATTTAATGTGACCAAACCATCTAAGACTGCTCTCTATAATCTTGTCTGCAACTGGAGCTACACCAACCATTTCACGGATAGATTCGTTTCGCATTTTGTTTCAAAGCATCAAGCCACTCATCCACCTAAGCATTCTCATCACGAAAACACTTAACTTTGTTTATGTTTCTCTTTTAAAGGCCAACATTTTATGTCATAGCATTGCAAGTGGCATCACCATCTTATAAAATTTTCTTTTAAGTCTAAGCAGTACTTTTCTATCACACAATAGGCTTAATGCATTCCGCCACTTCAACCAACCAATATGAATTCTACTAATAACATTCTCATCTATATCACTATCACTTTGAACAATAGACCCGAGTTCTCTAAAACGTTCACACCTTTTCATGATTTGATTACCCAAAGTTACAACTCTGCCACTAGAGTCATTACAACTAAAACTACAGTACATGTATTGAGTTTTAGAACTGCTCAAATTAAAGCATTTAGACTCTAACGTAGACATTCATACTTTAGTCTTATCCACAAGATGTATATCATCATACAAAAGCATACGCCAAGGTACATCATCCTATAAATGTCCATTAAGAGCATCCATAACTAAAGTAAAAAAAATGAGCTTAAAGTCGATTCCTGATGTAATCCAACTGAAATAGTAAAATACTTGGTCAATCCTCCTATTTGAATATTCGAACACAAGTAACAGACAAAAAAAAAGAAAGAGAAATGGATAGTAATCAATCGTATCTTATGCATAAAATATATTTTCTCTCTATAAAGGAGATGGTGCAATAGTGATATTACATTTTTACTCTAGTTTGGACGGGTCCATACTAGGGTTTTTCTATTATTTTTACATGTATAGGCTTGTCATCCAAATACTTTTTAGCTCGATCGACAAAGCTCAGTTGGCTTCGGATTAACAGGATCTGCTCGATTGATTTAGTTTGGTTGATATGGGTCAATTAGCCAATCTAGTTCGACTGTCAATCCTTAATCCTTTGTGATTAGTCTCTGGGGTATCCATGGGATTATTAGAGATGTTGTGGAATAGGTTCTTCCCTTGAATTGACTTTACTGGAGGTAGGCTATCACATCGGGCTGACTTTCCTGTAGTTGTTGGTTCGGATGCTCTTCTGTCATGTTTTTAAACGAATATCTTGTGCTTGGATTATCCAATGTCTTCTTTTCTACCTCATGGCCCCTTCGGTTCTAGCTTGGTTGGCTTGGATCGGATGGCTTCGCTTGGTTAGTCAAGTGGCGCCCAACCTTTAACGTACTTTTCTCTTCTCATATGGACTACTAGAACTTCTTAAGGTTAGTACCAACCAATATATATATATATATATATATATATATATATCATTGATAAAAAGAATCAAATGATTTTATTTTTTTTCATAATTTTATGTTTTAAAGTTAAAAATGAAAAAAAAAATTTCAGAATTATATATCATTTTTAAATTTAAAACATAAAATTATGAAAAAAATAAAATCATACGATTCTTCATATCAATGTGATTTTTAATCATTCGATGTAAATGAAACTCTATACATTTACATTCTTTAATTTAATTTTTTATTTTATTTAGGAGGATCAATTATATACTTTTAAAATAAAAACTCATCATATCCTCTAAAATTTTTAGAGAAATTTACATACATATCACATAATTATTTTTTATTTACATATATAGCAACTAAAACTTGATATTTATCTTTATATCTATTTTTATAAAATTATGCATGAAAAAGTGTACTTTACTTTTAAAAAATTAATAATAGTGAGATTCTTTACATGATGTTAATATTGTAAGCATTATGTTTGTAAATATAAAAATTTGTATTAGATATGTATATACGTAAGAATTGGTCAGTGCCCACAAAACAAGCGCGAATCCGTTTTCAGTTATCACACATCTTCTCCAGAAAATTAAAGCCATGATTCTAATGGAAATATTTCTCCACCCAAAAAAAAAAAGGAAAAGAAGAAGGCAGGACATGAGACGTTGGAGGAAGAAGAGTATTTTCTAAAAACTTATTCAGGATCTCTATCTCTCTCTCTCTCGATTCTGCTAACCGTCGTTCTTAAGAGCTTTGCATCTGTCTTTCTTCCCTTGGGTTGATTTCAAGACAGCTCTTTTTTCTTAATTTTTGAAGTTCTATGCTTTGTGGAACAATTTGAGATTTATTCCTCTAATATTTTTTCAAGTTTTCCCTAGTTTGTATGTCATAGTTTGTTTCAAGTCTGGATTTTTAATTAGTTTAAAAAAAAAAAACTCTTCTTTGCATTTGGATCATATTTCCTAATGCTTTCTCAGTAGTTATCATCATCCTATAATCTCATTATCCATGAATAAGGGGAAAGAAGCTGCAACTAACGTTCCAACGCCTAACGAATCAGAGAATCAAGCTTCTGCAAGCAGAAACAACAACGAAGCTTCAACATCTACAGAAAACAGGGAGAAAAACAGAGAGGAGAGCATCGTTCATGGCGGTTCAACGGATTTCTCCCGTGTCCCGATACCTATATGTTCCTGCACCGGTGTTCGTCGTGAATGCCATAAATTTTCCGGTGGTTGGCGGTCAACATGTTGCACTGCGAGCTTGTCGGAGTATCCTCTGCCATTTTCTTCTTCGAGGCCAAAAAAGCGAATTATGGGGAGGTCGATCACGAAAGCAGCTTATAAAAAGATTCTTGAGAGACTTGCAGCTGAAGGTCATGACCTTTTATGGGGTGTTGATTTGAAGAATCATTGGGCAAGAGCTGGTGCCAATCAACATAAACGTAACAAATAACATAAGATGTGTTCTTTATGGTAATAAGTTTTTGCATTTTTAGCATTTTAGCCTTTATTTGGTTGTTTTTTTAATTGATGCCATAATAAAGATTAATGTTTTGTGGAGTTAGATGAAAGTATAATTTTGTTTTCCTTGCAGGATTTAGTTTTGGGTTAGTAACCATGAATGCATCATTATTTGGTGAATTCATTGTTAATTATGATTTTGTGAAGTAACAAAAGAATGGGCATTGAAGAGTCATTCATCAAGCTATTGCTTACAACTTAAGATTTGAATGCACTTTGGAGATGCATGATTACGTTTTAAATAATCTTAGAGTTGGATTTATTCTAATCATTTATGGATGCAATAGTCCTCTACCATAGAAAAATTATTACATTAGGACTCCACACGTAGAGCTACGTGCAGAGTCTAATGAAATTATGGCGTGGAGGTGATTAGCCCGGTAACACGAGCATATTCCTCTTGTGTTATTCATGTGTTATTGTGTGTTATTCACGTGTTAATGTGTTCTGAAAATATTTCTGTTGTTATAATAACACAATAACACATAGATGATACTTGAAGAACACACAATAACACCTGAATAACACACAATAACATCTGAATAACACCAGAGAAATATTCTCTTGTGTTACCGTGTTGATTACCGCTACGGCGTAATTTCATTAGACTCCACACGTAGCTCTATGTGGGCAGTCCTGATGAAATATTTTTTCTGCACCACAAGAAAGTGCAAATTCTGACGAATTTTGTCATCGATAAATTGGTAAATTTCGCAAGTTTCTTGTATTTTTGACAGACATGACTATGCAACAATTTTTTTGATCGAAATAATTTCCGAAAGTCTTATGTCGTCTGAATACTAAATATTACTATTTATCGACGTGAGAATTTTCAGTTGCGTACCAATGGTCTTTGGCTGGAGATTAAATTGTGACAGGTTGCTCCCGTCCATTTTTGCATATTGAGAAAAGGCGGCCAAGTCTGTCATATTTATATAATCAACAAAAAAGGAGAATGAAAATTTGCCGAAAAACTATACAAAAAAATCATTCAGGTCGATTACTGTTATGTATCTCATATATCATATAAGGGACATATGCTGAAACAAAACGGAGCTGAAGAATCTGTCTAATTTAGATAATTTCGTTATGTGGGTTGGTGGTGCGGGGGAAAAGTCCTGTGGCACGGTACATATGTAATTTATGAATTATATATTATATTTCAAAATTTTATTTAAAATTATATATAAGGTTTCTCTCGCCCTATGATACATGCGTGATTTGGAAATTACCTGTTCTTCTTCAAAATTTTATTTAAGATTATATATAAGCTTCTTTGTAAACCTCTAGAGTTTGAAAGAAAGCCCGCTTCTGCTCTCCTAGAAATGTATGCATGTTTGCCCAATTATGAACTTCTGTCGATTCTTGAGAGAAAGAGGGGTTCTAGGGCTGAAAAATTTCGGCGCAGTGGGTCGGAGAAGAAGCTTTTCGGAAGAGTCGCTCGCAGCGTCCGGCGCAGGCTCGTGCCACGCTTTGGGAAGCAGTTCAGCCACAGCGGCGGTTCGGGGAAGGGCTTCCGCAAATTCGGCCAGGGCTTCGGACGATGACGAGGAAGGTGTTCGCGAAGAGCTTGTTTCATCACAGGAGGAAAATTGAAGAGGGCGAATTCGGTAACAGCTTCTGCAGCAGATCGCCTGACGGAGGAAGGTGTAGCAAGAGACCGAACGCAGTAGGCAGAAAAGTGTGAGACTCTGTTTCGGGAGTAGGAGAATCGCCTGCGTGCGGCAGAAGCAGGAAGAAGACAGTTCCGGGCGACGAAGCTTGGCGGGCGACAGAAGATCTCGTGGGAAGAAGATTTTGCGGGCAGCGAAATCGGAGCCGCGGGCTGGAAATCAGAGTTTTGCGGGCCATTCGCTTTCCGCGGCAGTCAGGTGCGATTCGAGCAGGCGCTACAGTACGGTTGGGCAGAACGGCCGCCAGCTTCGGTGAATCTAGAATCGCGAAATCGCGACAGGTATTCCGCGACTTGCTATTCTCTTCTCGAGAGATAGCAGCAGTTCGGGAATAGTTCCTGAGTTCGGTGAAGGGCGATCAAGAGAGTAATTTGCATAAGACTCGATGGAACTCAAAATTTTGGGTTGTGGCAAATAAAGGCGAACGATTTGTTGCACAACAGATAATCTTAAGGTTTTGCGGGCAACAAAACCTGATATTATTGAAGATGAAGATTGAGAAAAATTGCAACAACGAGCGACAACAACCACATGTTTGTCAACCTGATATTATTGAAGATGAAGATTGAGAATAATTGTAACAACGAGCGACAACAACCACATGTTTGTCTGACAGATGAGGTTATAGATCACGTGATGAATCTAAAACCTTCAGGAGAGAGATGAAAGAAATTAAAAACTCAATTTGTGCCTAAATATCTGAAGAATAAATTGTATCTGAAGTAAAAGTTGTATGAGCTGAAGATGCAAGAAAATTCTAATTTGGTACAGCATGTGAATGACTTCAATCAAATAATCACAGATTTATCACGGTTTGATGTGAGTATTGAGGATGAAGACCAAATAATATTTTTGTTGTGTTTATTGTCTTCTTTTTATAAACACCTGGTGACTACTTTGACATATGAGAAGTAAACTATTAAAATTGATGAGATTACTGCAGCATTGTTGACTCACAACCAGCGGAAGCAGAATGCGGACGAAAACTCTCATGACGACAGTTTATATGTTAAGAGTAATCTGGATCGTAAAAAGAAGAAAGAGAATGAGGGTTTTGAAAGGCAAAATTCTGGAGAATTTTGTTATCAACAAATTGGTAAATTTCGTCAGTTTCTTATATTTTTAACAGACATAGCTATGAGACATTTTCCTTGGTCGAAATAATTTCTAAAGGCATTATATCGTCTGAATAGTAAATATTACTACTTATCGACATGTGAGAATTTTCGGTTGCGTACCTACGGTCTTTGGCTGGCGGTTAAATTGTGGCAGGTTGTTCCCGTCCATTTCTACCTATTGTGAAATGGAGGGGCAAGTCTGTCATATCTATATAACTGACATACAATACCAACGAAAGTTTGCCGAAAAACGAAACTAGAAAAAATCCTTCAGGTCGATTACAAATTCTACACCTGTAATCAAATAAAAAAACATAATATAACTGAACTCACATGATTTTAACATAAAGTATAGCCACAAAAATATATTCACAAATTTAAAATAAAGATAATCGCAATATACTAAAGCACAAAAAAAAGTACATAAGTGCCTCAGAAAAAAATTTGTACATAACAACAAATGTCCTTTACATATATGACGATAATGATTTAAAAATTGAATGAATACATCTAATCCTCATAAGTCTTCTCATCCTGATCATCCTCATCGTCGGCCACCTCCAGCAGCTATTTCTCTCAGTGATGTGTCCGACAACACACCTCCAACATCCTGCTCTCCATCATTGCCTTCATCTCATTGAGTTGAGCGATGAATCGAGCCTATATGTCACCGACGATTAATGTCGGGACCTGCCTATGTGCTTCAACTTAATGGATGCGAAGCTATTACCAGAGTAGGAGTGTTGTTCATGTTGAGTCCCTGTAAATCCAAGTCATAGATCTTTCCCTTCTTATCCCTACATGTCAAAATCATAGTGATTAAATCATACACTAAAGATAGGAGCTTCTCATAACCTCTGACTCTGAGCATCCTTCAGTTGTTGATACTACACCTAAAAAATTTCAAAGTATAGTTAGAGGCAAAAGAAAAATTTAAAACTATTGTATGTTGCACAAAAGAAAAATTTCAAGGTCTACACATTAATATGTTGCACAAATAGATTGCCAAAGTATTCTCTCCCATTTAGTTCTTTGAGTCATTCGTTGCCAAGAGCTCTACTTGTGAGTGGGGTGATGACATATGGTGCTTATACGAAGCTTCTTCACACACTTGCTGGTGACTCTCCCGTGTCGTTGATTTGATGAATCGTCGGTGGGCAAGATTTTGTAATAAATCTAAGATTATCAAATGTCCTATTCTATTTTATATGTATCATGATTTTATGCTTGTGAATGGTATGTTTGTTGTATTTTATAGGTTCCAGGGATTCCCAACGTGTACGGAGCC
>NEWO01000029.1:792293-877502 GCA_003013225.1 Phalaenopsis aphrodite
AATTAAAGAAAGGGTCATGTTATTAAAAACTAATGAAAATCTAACCATGAAATGTTATTTGCATGTTTTTTATTATTACATTTATGTAATCTCATTAGAGAATGAGGAAGTCTCACATGAGAGCTACGAACAACATTTGAGTCACAGCTAGATATGTGATTACTTAAGGGCAATAAATAATTGAGTTTGGAGGAATTAAAACAATATAAATTTATGTGATATTCCTGCTTTAAATACCCTACTTTATTTCCTATTTATCATGATTTTATGCATGTGAATGATGTATTTGATATATTTTCCAGTTTTTAGGGTTTCCTGACACATTGTAACCAATATAACAATTTACCCTACTTAAAGGATTGATGTATTTACACCGGACTTGAGTGTAGTTACGTCAGGTGCTCTGTTGAGGTGACATTATCATAACTACGCAAGCCTTGATGTAACTACGCCGACCATGAGCGTAGCTATGCTGTGACCCGACCAGGCTGGATTTAAGAAGGTGTTTCGTAGTGATTTTGGCAAGAGCTATATAAGGAGATGCTAGGAGATGATTAAGGGACTTTGGCACTATGGAGGTCGCTTCTCTTCAGATTTTAGTGGAGACTTTGTCAATCCTAGAGATTTCTCCATTGGTTTTCCTTGGACAAGTCTCCTGGGATTGTTTCTTGTGCGTTTTGAGCGGTTATGAGGATAGATTGGGTGTAATTGAATGAGGGAGATCTATGAAAAGCTTATATTGAATAGATTGGATCAGGGAGTCTTACAAGGACTAATTGACTCAGGTTTGATTATTATGTACCTCTTGCATTATTTTCCTTTTTATGTCTACCATAATGATTTTCGTGCTTTCTTTTTTCATGCATCATAATTAATCTCATTTCCATACACTTATGAAATAAGACGAGTGATTCTTTCAAAACATTTGCAAATGTCGAAGCCTTTCAGACCCAGTTAGATCAGGAGAAAGAGATGCCACTTAATATACAAGGAGAAGTTTGAAAACCTTGGAACCCAATTGGGATACTTACAGAAGAGCTCTACAGTATCTAAAATCGATGAAGAGGTGATCTCTAGCTATCTTGCTTCTCACGCATTTGCGGAAGTCAAAGCGATAAGTTAGCAATGAGATCGTTGCTCGGTGCTTTTGTTTGAGCCAATGTCCTGCCTCTAGAGTGGAGAAAACCTGATCATCCTATTGATATGATGGAGCACTTTCCAGAGGGAAACAGGAGGATGACTCTTTTAATAGTTCAGAAAGGTAGAGGAATCCCTAAGAAAATGAGAAGGCAAAAGGAAGAATTCCTCAAAGAACTTCCCAACACATCCAAATATGCAGAATTGATGATGGACAATCTTGAGCAGAATGTCAAGCTTATCTTGAGGATGGCAATAGCTAAAGGCTGCTCAGATCCATCCATTGACAATTTGTACAAAATGCAAAGATTCAAAGAAGATGATGAGGAATCTTATGATGATTAAGAATACATATGTATATATACTGTGTCATTGTTATTGAATTTTTTTTGTTTGTAATGTATGAATAGACACTTTTCGTTCCATTGTAGAATTTTTACCTACTAATTATGTCTTTTTTTTAGTCATTTTTCAGTCTCGTCTTCGTGCATTTGGTCATCGCCTTCTAATGGGTCTGGCCTTTCATGAGGCGTGATAAGCAGATCTCGTCGCTATCCTCATGGGACACCCATTGAGACTCGCTTTAGAGGTAACCCACTCTATAAGTTGTTCTTATTGAGCAAAGGAGGGGGTCAACCTACTAAAGATGGACTTATGTGCGAATATTTGAATTTCATTCTTTCATGAATCCTTCGACACTTTGACACAAGTCTTACTAACTCCTGGGTTAGGCTATTGCATTCTCAAGGTCGGTCGTCGCCTAAGGTGGATCAGGCCTGTCATGAGTTGTACTCAAGGGTTCTTATCCTTGTCCTCATGTAGAATCCACCAAGACTTGCCCTAGGGATGACTCACTGCCTACTCATTAAGTCTTTTGTGCAAATGGGGGTTTTCGTTGCTTGGCCGTTGGGATCTCTTTTTCTGCTTTATTTGATGATCCCAAAGGGGCGTCTGATATGACCTGTATAGTAAAACTGGGTAAACAGGAACAATAGGTTATTTCAAAACTATTTACCTGGGGAGTTGGGTGTGTCTAGTAATGTTGAGAATAAATGCTTACTTCATTAGTTCATATCCAAATATAGGAAAAAGCTCAAAGTACAAGTCTTTTGACAAATTTTTCATATCAGGGTTAGAGAAGCAATTACGAGACATTTGTACGAATCACGTTTGCTGGGGCTATAAAAAGAAATTCGTCCTAGCCCCTCTCCAACATTGGAGGCTTGCAACAAGTCCATATTATTTAATTGATTTTTGTTTCATTGATAAGTTTGTTAAAAGAAAAGTGATGTCCAACTTGAGTGCAGATGCTCGAATCACATTTCCTACCCAAAAATTAAAAAAAAAAAACTTTTAGCTTGTTGAATGTTGAATAGGGGGTTTCAATTCCTATTGAATTCATTTATTGCTTCTGGATTCTAACGTGGAATGAACCTCCATACTCAGGAGTGGAGAGAACTTTCTTCCCTCTAGAATAACTTAAGGATTATAGGCTATTGGAGGATTGGGTTCATCTCACTCTTGAATTCCGGCATGGTGGTGCACCTCCTCTCTCTCTCTCTCTTATAGCTCGTACCTGAAGGTTGAAGAACACTCATATTAGACAAACTATATATCCCAACAATCCCTTGTATCTAAATAGTTCTGGAAAGGCAGGTACTTTCCTTCCTCAACGAAGAAAAAGTCAGAGAAAGGAAGAGAGAGAGAGGAAGAGAGAATCTTGCCCTACAAAGTTGTTTATCCTTAACAAGCAGGCATTTGACTCGAAAGAGGAGATGTGACCTACAGGATCGGACTTTCCTTTATAAGACTCCAATGTTTGAATCTCAAAATTCTTTGGCAGTTTAGCTTTTGAAATTTCACTTGAGAAAGGTTCTATTGCAACCAAATATCCCCCATTTCTCCTTCTTCCTCCTTCATCGTTGAAGAGAAGCCTCTGTTTTCTTTGCGACCTTTCTTTTGAATCATCAGTGAGTGAATATGACAAGGATCTTCTCCGTCTTTTCCTAGGTTCTTTTGTCGACTCTGTTCTTGATTCCTCCTGATCCGAGAATTTTTCTTCATAATGACGTGCTCATATTTACTCGAGTGATGTAGTGAGTGTTCTCTTGACTCTTCCCCGTAACTGTTCCTGGGTCAACATACTTTCACTGGGACAAACTAGCCTCTCTAATGGTATTTTTCCCCGTTATTGTGCCTCGGCTTGACCAACTGCTTGTTGTGGTGTCTCAGAAGGCAACACTTTTGGATATTGTTCCTCTGCTGCTCTTGGAGGCTTTTTTTTTGTGCTGTGATAGTTCTTCCATCTGGATGTTCTTCGCGAATCACTGGCCTGGACGATCCATATGAGTTTTTGCTCTAGAACGAGTTCGGGATGCTTCATATAAGTCTGACACGTCCTTCATTACTTAATTTTCATTTCTTTTATTTATTGATTTACGTATTCTCTTGTTACATTCATCGTTTTTTTGTACAATCTTGAAATGATGCAAAAGAGAATGTTATCTTCAGGATATGAGTGTGATATACACACTAATTGCACCTTTCAGAATATTAAAACGTGGGGTCCCGTAAATTCACAGTATCACATGATCCAGTATAAGGTCCTGAGAGCCTCCTGCTTGAGGAGGGAGATACGGAGAAAGGATTGTAGAAGAGCTCTCTAGGAAGTCCCCGGTGGTCCAAGAAGTAGTTCCGGAAGAGGATCTTCCCTCCTCTGTTCCCCCCTTCTTTCATATATGAGGAGTTCTTTATTAAGATAAAACTTCTGCTCAAGGGAATGACTAGAGATTGATGATGTGATAGTGTTATTCGTCTCGATTGATAGGTTTTGCCTCGAGAATTGTCAAAAAATATTTATTGTTGTTCAAATGTAGCTTCCAACTAGATTGGAGCACTTCAGATAACAGAATTCCGAAGGTGAAGTGGTATTCTCCGTGAGCGAATATGTTTGGAAATTGGAAAAGAGGATAGACCGGTTCAATCTGCTTGGGCGATCGGGGATTCGGTTCTTCATATAAGAAGACGCAAGTGTGTGACCCACTATTTAAGTGTACCATACACACACGCGCACCCCCGTGCCTAAAAATGGCTTGCATGAGTCTTGAGACAATCTGATGGTTCAAATCAAAAAGGACATTTCTCTGAGTGAAAAGTTAAGTACTCATAAGGCCACCAGGCCGAAGAACAATCAGCCGAACGTATGACTGACAACCAACAAAAGTGTCAGTCTAGCCCGTCAAAATCAAACAGTCTACTCAACAATCAAACAAAGGTATAGTAATCCCATAAATCTCACAAGTATCAACATGAGGCTCTTAACAATTCTTACAAAGATCGCCGCAAAACAAGCAAGCCATCTGGCCACACCAGGTCTGACCGACTACTACTCTAGAAGCCAACTGGTTTCGCAGAGTAAAGCCCAACCCATATCCAGGCAGAAAATCCAACCAACACCACCTTGATAGACCGACTCAATGACCTACCGAACGGAAAGTTCAGGAACATTAAAAGATGAAAAAATGTGTTACAAATATAAAAAGACAAAATAGACAATAATGTCCTGCAACCCCCTCATTAAAGCAGGGGTATATATGTAATATTTCTCTTTATGACCCTTTATCTCTTATAAATAGGGGCTCAACACATATTAAAAGGGAATTTGGGATCTTCTCACAAAGATCACCGCAGAACAAGCAGGCCGACTGGCCACACCAGGACTGGCCAACTACTACTCTTGAAGCCAACTGGATTCTCAGCCAATCGACACAAGCAGGATAGACCGACTCAAGAACCTACTGACCATAAAGTCCAGGAACATTAAGAGAGGACAAAATTTGTTACCAATACAAAAAGACGCGATATACAATAAAATCTTGCATTCCCCTTTATTAAAGCAGTGATATATATGCAATCTTTTTCTTTATGACCCTCTATCTTCTATAAATAGATGTTGAATATATTTTAAAAGGGCTTTTGAGATCTTCTCTTTAGATTCATACTTTGTAAGGAGATCTCTCTTTTTTCTTTTATAGCCCTTCAGCTATAAAGTATGAAATGGGTCACAAAGCTCGGAAATACCCTAATTCGCCTCTACGGGATAAGTTTGTGTGCTCTTTTATTTCTCTTTCTCCCTCTCTCTATTTCTCCCTCTGGATTCTTACCACTCTGTTCATTGGGCATGACTCATAAGACAAATTTGGATTCAACAATCTCTATATAATATTTTCACTAAATTTTAGTATGCAAAAAACACTGATGCAATCAAACCATAAGTTATCCACTTTGTAATTCAATATGTCTCCACTAATATCTATATTTTTTGCCATCTAGAAATTTTTACATAAATTTGCATGAATTTCTCGTCTTTTTTTTTATACATCACTTCAATTTTATAACAGATGATGGTGGGAATTCAAGAACAGATACAAATAACTCACTTTAGAACAGGAGATCACTGAATTTATGTTCCCTGCAATATTACAGAAACCTGTTACATTCAATATGAACAAGTTTTGCGCTCCCCTCTCATTGTAAGACCATAAAACATAGAAACTAAAAGAGAGTACTAATTCAAACTTTAGATACAGCTGGAGCAGAAGAATTCTCTGTGATAACCTGCTCAAATAAATCTCTAATCTTTAAACCAACGATTGTTTGAAATAAACCTGTACCATTGTTACTTCCTGGAAAGTCTGAATGCTTCAGCATTTGCTGCGTTACCTCTCCATAAAACTTGGTCGATAAACTGCTGAGATGACTTTCAACATAAATGAGCTCGTCCAATCTATCAAATTGGCCATCCATCTCAAGCACTGAAACCTGAAATTCAAATAGAAAAAAGCTAAATTTGCAGCAGAAACACTGAAACAAATATCTTCAGAAATTTAAATCATTAATCTGGTACCTCGTGATCAAAGTAGGTGTCAGGTCCATAGAAGAACTTGATGCCAGGATAGGAGCAGGTGAGTTTTCTTCCACAGGGTATCCATGAAACGGTGGAGCCTTCATCAAAGAGGTAGACTGGGCTGAAGTGCTTAACACCTTCTTTCATCACCAACTTCACCCTTAGAATCTTTCCTTCATTGTCGTCAGGGATCAGTTGGGTTGGCAAGACCTCGATCACGCAGTCGGCGTATTGCTTTTGTGGATCTGATAATGTGAAGAGATTCATTGTTTGAGTGGTAAAGTGCCAATCATGTAATTTAGCATTAGTCAGTTCTGTACTTCACCATCTTTTTACAGATTAAGCCTATAATTCTTCATTTATTACTATTTTAAGTAAAGTGTTGTTACTAAGATTTACTCGAGAGTGTTTAATTTAGTCTCACAGGACATAATCACAAGATATGTTGGTGAATAACATACCAATATAAGCATTAAAATCTGGTTTCCGAGCTTCAATGCTTGCTTTAATGCTTTCAAGGCTATGTCCACGCTCTGCCATGTCTCTCTGCAACACAATTTAAAGAGGAATAATGGATAGAAGAGCTCTTTAAATGCAAACAATTTATATGGAAGATGACTAAATGAGTCAAATGAGGAAGAGATAGTAACCGACCTGAATTTTCCATGCAAATTTGACCTCATTGCTGATATCCAAGTAAATACTGAAATCCAATAGTTCTCTCACACGAGCATCATACCTAAATATCAAGTTATATGATAAAATTTTGAAATATTGGGGAATTTCATCATTGTTGGATATGTAATATATGAATGTTCATAAAAAATTAGGGGAGAGAGAGAGATTGGAACAAAGTATTATAAATTTACTTTTATAAAGGAAAGAGTTAAATTTTACTACCTAAAAGATGAATGAAAGAGAAAAAAAACATTTGGTGAATGAAGATCTTGGAATATAATATCTAAGGGTAGATGCAAGGGAAAATATTATGTGCGGAGTCCGGATGCATTCAGACTTCATGTACAATATTATTGTACGTTGTGTACAATAATGTACAACATTATGGTACACGAAGTTTGAATCCAGACTCCATATGTAATAATTTTTTTCTTGATTGATGCAATATGGGGTTGCACACGAGCAAAGTCAAACAAATGGCTCGAGTTTGATTGATAAATCAAGGTTACACTTTAATTTTATGAATTTGAGTTGGCTCATAACTCATTATTATAAAAGAGAATATATAAAAATAGTTATGAAAATGCACTCATAATATTACCCAAAAAATATATAGAAGACATGATAACAAATCAACTGAGAAAAGTAATAAATATAAAAATTGTATTTTATATTTTAACTTTGTGTTTCAATGCAAATATATTTTATTGAAATTTTTAAAAGAGTAGGCTCAAGAACTAAAAATCAAGTTGGATTCAATTCAAACTTGGCTCTTCAACTCGTCGAGTTCAGCTTGACGTTTTTGCACCCCTCAGTGAGAGCTGATTTGAGGGTGCCACGAGCTCAATTATTTAGTTTTTAGTAGTAAAAAATGATATTGTCCCTCTTCTAAATAATAAAATTATTTTTTTGCCTCTTTACTTGGAAAACTCTCTTCCTCCACCACTTCCATTAATTAGTTTGTTTTTGAAAATAGCCACACTAAAGTCTTCTTTTCATCTAACAAGCAACATGCAAATCAAAGATATATCAATAAATGGTAAGAAAATAAAAATAAAAGGCTATTCACATGCATAACATTCATTTACTTTGTATTTACATGTCTAATGCCTACAATTTGCTTTTTACAAGTGCACCATAATTTTTTTAATGTCACATAAAAAATACCATTATTTAAATTTTGAAAAAGTGAAATAAGCTTTTTCATGTATTGATAAAGTGGCAAATACATAAAAATTGATTTTTTAAGTATTAGCTATGTAAATACATAGGAATTGAGTAGTAAATCTTCCGAAATAAAAATCATCAATGGATATGATTTCCAAAGGCCCTTTTTTTCCCTCTTCCCCTTCTTCTTCCCCTCAAACAATTCTAACCAAAACCATCATTCATTACAGATAGAATTCCTACTCTAAAAATCTGAGTTTGCAGTAAGAATTACATGACTGGATGCCCTGAACTTGAGCATATAAAAATATATAGAAAAATTAAAAAAAAAGTTAAAGAAAGCTGCAAATTCATAAAAAAACAAAAAAAAACTCACATTGGATGCAAACCTTCAATAACTAAGATTTTGGGAGGCCTGATAAGCTCAGGAGGATCAAGCAGACCACTAACATGATTATAAATAGGTTTCTCCACAGCTTTCCCTTCCTTCAAATCCTTAACTTGCTGATACATAAGATCAAAATCATTGGCTCTGGGATCCAAAGCTGTCACCCCTTTCTCCTTCCTCCCTGTTCTATCCAAAGAATGGTAGTCATCAAGGCAAATTACAGTGGTAGTGCTGCTTATCAGAGTATTAGAATCTGGATTCCCTCCCTTCGGCGGCTCAGCTGCTCCTCCAAAAACGCTGGTGAGTCTCCTCATGAAAGTGCTCTTTCCGCAGCCTGAATCAGCAGCAAGGCCGATTACTACTGTGTTGGTTTCTGAAGAGCATGAGATTTTCCCTGTTATTATTCTTCTGTTGGGTCTGTGAGTGGAGAAGATGAAGTGGTGATGGGAAGGAGAGGTGTAGGCTGTGCAAACTGCCATTTTTATGGATGTTTATGGATGAAGAGAGGGAGAGAGGGAGCAGAAAGGTGTTGGCTTTTGCTCTCTCTCGCTTCTTCTTCTTCCTCTTCTTCTTCAACTTTTGTTTCTGTTCTTTGAACTGAAGCAGAGGTAAAGAGTTGGGACTGGGAGGAGTTGGGAATTGATTTTGCTCTCTTCTTCTTTTAATTATATATAATTATATAATTATATATATTATTTTTATATTGAACAGATTTATTCATAAGTATTAAAAGTTAGCACTTAGTGAGCTTGAAATTATTAAGTAGGTCTCCTCTAGGACCAGTGGGGGCAAGCTTGCAATATATTGATTTATCAAGTATTTGATGAGGAATCATTAGTCATGTATAAATAATTTAATTTTTAAAAAAAATGGATTTTTCATGGTTTGAGCTTTTTGTGGGTGAGAATGTAATTATGGTGAAGAAAAAGCATGGCTGTTATGCCATTGTTCAGGATATGGTGATGACACTTGGCATGTTGGTAATGGTTGGTTGAAGATGAGGGAATGAAGGGCTGGGAGAGAAGGAGAGAGGATAGGGTACTTGGTAATATGTGAATGTGGTGATATTAGAATATAAGCTCTTTTTAAAGGCTAAAAAATTGCATAAGAAAGAAAATAAAATATTGTTTATGGTGACCAAACATGACTACATGGAGAGAGCATGTTGAATGAATATTTAAAATTATAAATTTATTTCAAACTCTATGGTGTGAATTGAAAGTGATGGGAGTTGATTTTAAATTTGATTCAATAAGGATTGTAATCGAATTGAGTCCACCAACTGACTATGTCTTCGATTGAACTTGTGTTGGCTTTATTATAAATTGTTCATAGGCTTGAACTAGAGATTTGATTTCCCATGTATGTTCATACATACTCGATTAAAATTTTTTAAAAGGCAGATTTGATTTGTACTTGATTAATTTATATTAATTGAACGAGTAATTTCAATGTTAAATAAACAAGCTAAAATTTTGAATGATTAATTAGCTTTTTATATAAAACTATTAACAAATAATTTTATAAATGGAAAAAAATAAGGAATTGAATATTTTTAAATTAATACTAACCAATTTAGAACAATTAAGTAAGATAAAAATAAGCTGCAAGTTAATTTTATTGCAATAAAAGAATATAGATAAAAGCAAACATGACAGTGATAATTTTTTTAAACACTAAAGAGGGTCAAAATTTTAAGATTTATATGTTGAAAAATGTGTCTGTTTTATAATGTTATCATGAATAATGTTTATACATTCAAATGATAGAATTTGATGAGTAGAAGGCCTTTTGGGATGTGCTAAAATCATCATAAGTGCTACTAGTTTTTAATGAATTAGTATTCTTGAGACAAACATATGTATAGTTTATTGAAATATGTTTTAGTTAGATGATATGTTATAAATTTGACATTATTATCATTCTAACAAAATAATAATGATTAATATCAAATGAATAATGGCACATGAGGCTGAAATTTGATATTATAATTTGATTTATGTAAGTATTTAAGAATAGTAACATGTTATTCAAAATTTTTCAAAGGATAATTAGCCAATCAAATTATCTTTTATTTACTTAAAAAAGAGGCTAATTATTATAACAAAAATAGGTAGGCCATATTAATAATGGAAGTGGCTATCAAAATTAGACTAATTACGTTATATTCAATAGAGAAAATATTATTGCAAATATTTAACTGATGTTTGATAAATTTTTATGGTAATGGACTAATTAAAAATTTTGAAAATTGTAATTACAACTAGGGCTGTAAATGAGTCGAGCTTGAGCGAGCTTAGACTTGACTCGTGTTTGGCTCTATTTAAATATTCGTGTTCGGCTCGAAATTGACTCGTAAAAATTAATTAAAAAAAAATAGATGTAAAGTGTGAGATTCAAACCTGAACTAAATGTATACAAAAGAAGGTATTTACCACATTACCACACGAGACGTTTAATTTAAACTTAGATATAAATATTTATAATGTATTATTATATAAATAATTATATAAATAATTATATATATATATATATATATATATATATATATTTCGAGCTAAAACAAACCGAATATAAGCGAACAAAGAGCTGTTGATGCTCGGCTCGTTTACAATTCAAGCTTCAAAAATGTGTTCGTGTTTGACTCATTTACTAACGAACGAGTCGAACACGAGCTGTTCGCGAACAACGAGCTTTTTTAACTGAATTCTTTTGGTTTAAGAAGTAAAAATTTATATAAATAATAGATTAAATAAGAAATTAGGCTATTATTTTCTTTTATTATAATTCAAAATAATAATAATTTATTTTACTATTATTACTTTTCATCTCAATTTATTATTTAATAAATTTTATATTCTATATATTTTTATCCCAATTGAAGTCAAGAATATAGTAGGATTACATGAAGTTATTTGATGATAAGTAATAATATGAAATTGAGCCAAATAATTAATGAATAATTTTGTGTTTTGAATAAATTATTATTATTTTAAATATGTTATCAGTTATATTATGTCTATTGAAATAATTTCTGATTGAAGAATACATGGAGAAAAATGAACAAAGTCAGGAAAAGACTTGACCATTATATAAGTAGCATTGTGACAACTTCCAAGCCAAAAATGCATATATAAACAAAGATCATAGTATTATAATGATGAATTTGGAGTGTCATGGTATTAGAATTAGAAACCGCAATGCTTGTTTTGGAGCACAACAACGGTTGGGACATGAAAAAAATAAGGATTAAAAATTAGAGAGCTCGGCATCTCAATGCTAACTTATGACACCATAGTGCTGAAAAAAAAAAGTGAGAAAAGAGGTTGACAATATAGGAGAAAAATTTGCGTACGTCTTACGTACGCAGCGCCTGCGTTATATTTTATGTAACCTCTCTATAACCTACCTGTACCTTTTAGTAAGAGTGCAGTAAGACCATTAGAGCTGGGTTCCTTGAGGATCAACTGTCTAGTCTGCGGATCAAACATGTAGAAACTAAAGGAGTTAAACGAGACAATAAAGTTTTTATCTTTGGTTAGTTTTTGAATAGATATTAAGTTGTTGGAAAGCAACGGAGTGTGATGTATTTGAGAGAGTTTAAGTTTACAGTTTGGAGTAGGAAGGATGCCATCGCCTTTGTGTTGAATTGTAAGGGGTTTTTCATTACCGAGTACCTCTTCTTGGCCATGATAAGGAGTTGGTTGATGTAGTTGGCTGAGATCAAAAGTGAAATGTGCCATTGCTCCGGAATGCAATATCCAATCTTTTGAGGTGGCCACTAGGACTTGAGGTAGGGGTGTAGGGGCATAATCCAAGTTGGTTTGGTGCCAACATATTGATAGTGAGTGTCCTGCTTTGTTACACATTTGACAAATCATGAGAGAGCGAGTTGATTGACGACCCCCCTTAAAGCCTACATGGTAAACTCCACATTGTTTTGCGGACAAAGTTCTTCCTAGTCCCTGATTGTTGAATTGACCTCTTCCATGTTGAATTGACCTCTTCCACGAGTAGCCATGAGGGCCACTTGAGATTCGATGGGTTGAATGGCTTTTGTAGCTTTATGGTTGATGTTGATTTCCTCACTACAAAGAAGTAAGTAGAGGTCCACAAGTGCGATGGGCTGAAGCATAGTTCGAGTAGAAGCCTTGAACATATTATATGAGGAAGGAAGACCATTAAGAAAGAATTGTGAGGTACTTATGTAAATTCTCAAAAAATATTGTTAAAGGTAATTTCTTTTATATGTGAGGTAAATCAAATGTGCGGTCGACTGTGTAGATCAGACCAAAGCATTAGACGCATGGCTCGGAACGACGGACTAAATATTTTATCCTTTTTTAGAATGACATACAACAGTTTCTAACAAATTATTTTGATGATTAATTTATAAATACCAATGTTTGGGGGGTGACACGCAATTATCCCTCTATTTTAATGGATGGTCAATTATCCTTCTCCATCAAGCCAGAATTCTCCCGCTAACAGCAGCACAAATACCATTTTTAAACTCCACCGACTCTTCCCTTCATCCACGAAACAGTATAAAGCTTCCATTTCTCCGCATTCTGCTTTTCGAAAGCCTTCTCGGCTTCTTCCTTTCGATGGACTCCACTACTGAATCACCTGCTCCGATGAGCTTCGACGTAGACGAATGGGACGAGAACTTCATCAACGAAGTATTCAAGGTCGAGCTCGGTTTATGCTCCAAAAATGCCGCCGTCAATCCCGTGGTTACTCCCGCTCCTTTGAACCCTAGCTCCTCTTATCTGCCGGAGCAGGAGGCGTTTCGCCAGTGGGAGCCACTCCAACCGTTTCGTTCGGAACGTGGGGATTTGTCTTCTTCTGGGTTCGATGCGGGTGGCAGCGAAGTATGCTTTTCGCCGCCGCGGGAGTTATCGCAGAGGTTTAAAGAGGTGTATGAAGCTGCTCCGGTTGTGGATGATTGCGTGACGGTTGAGACTAGGGTTTTGAGAAACGGGGGTTTTGGTCGCGTAGGCGGTGGCAGGAGTAATAAAGAGGTGGAGCGGTTGAAGGTTAGTTGTTCTCATTCGTGGGTTTTGTACTAGAGTTTATTCTCGGAGAGCTGATTCCTCGTCGAATTTAGACTACTTTCGTTGCTTCATTGTGGAATGCCTGGTCCATACTGACTTATAGTAGGTCTTAATTCGTTAAATCACATGGAGAACTTGTTAAGCTCTGGTTTGCAAGATGAATGCCCAGGTGTTTGGATGAGGCTATTCAGTCTGTCTTCTCTTGCCATTGAGATTTAATGCTTGTTTTGGCAGCGATCAAGAGCTGTTTTTGAGTCTACATGGACGAAGCGTTTATCAAGCAGGGGTTGGGTTCTGTTCTTGATGGCATTGTTTTGGGCTTTTCAGCTTATTGCTCAGGGTGGCTTGGTGGCTTTAGTTTGACTGTGAACTAGGATACTTTGAGTTTTCATTCCAACGTGGAGATTTTTTTTAGGTTGGGATTCGTGGGGCTACGCTTTTGAAAGTGATTTGCTTTTAAATTCTTTGACAAACTGATTTCTTTTGTCTTTGCCTAAATTAGGATTTGTGTATCTAGAACTTTTTCAAAATTTTTACTGTTATTGGCCCAGGCTTTAAAAGCTCCTAAGATAGTTTTTTTTTTTTTTTTTAATGGTTTGGCGTTATTTGCGACAGTTAGAGAATTCTCAAAGCTTGGACTTGAGGTATTCAATGTAACTTATGGTTGTGCATATTGTGTTCTACAGAAAAACGGTGATATGGGACTGCTCTCTTTACTTCATAGTTTGTTGATATGGTATTTACTCCTCTTGTGCTTTTTGTTCACATCTCTTTCTTTAGTGTAAGGACAGAAATTGATTGTTTAGTGTTGATGGTGTCGTATAAGTGGATAGATTTTTTTTCACACTACATTTATTTGGCGTTTTGAAATGAGCAAAGGGCCAACTGTCTGTGATTCTGTCATTGTGTTGATCTTAACATTTTAGCTCCTCGGTGTTCGCCTTCATAGGATTGCATGCCTTAGTCCCGGCCACCGGGCAATGGTGGCAACTGAATCATGGCATTTATGATTTGTTGATTTTATCCTCACCGTTGGCTTTGATTGGCTGTTTATTGTTTTAAAATGGTTACATCAAGATATGACATACATGTTGTTTTTAGCCCTTCGCTGTTGGTGTCCATGTTTTGGAGGCACTTATGTCTTTTATTTCTGTACCATCTAATGTAACCAAAAACTTCCTTTTGAATCTTATTTAATAGCTTTTCAATAATATTTTTCTTTGGCATCAACTTTATGACTCATACATGTCGAGTAACATTTGTCAGTGTTACTAAGTATTATGCAATTCACAAATTATAACATCATCCATAGCATGAATATTTTCATTTAAGTATGGTTATTAAGTAAATCTTACTATCCTTTTTATATTGCAGAAGGAGTTGGAGCATCTCTCCAAGAAGTTCACTCACATGGTACTATTTTATATGAGAAGTGCTGCTGTTTTCCTGTTAATTTTTTTACTTGTAACATTTTAGCTGTTCCCTTGCACATCCTGAAATACAAACCAACCTTTTTGAATTAAACAATTCTTTCTAGCAAAATCTTTTCGTTAAGGAGCTGTTTGGTTGGATATATGTTAGTTGTAAAGTAAAAGGTTTGCCAGAATTTTGACTCTATCTTTATTTCCTTATTTCAATTCAAACAAATTGGACACTTTCTGTTTTCACTTTGATTAAATCTTTGTCTCCTTGAGTTTGTGCTCATGCTCAATCTTTTGTTAATGCTATGACTAGCCTGTCACTCTTGCATTTGCAACACTCCTGGCTCCACTTGTTCCTTTGTGCACACTTCAGCCTTGTCTCCCATTTAACAATCCTCTACCCACCACCCATCATCAAAACTGCGCCACCTCACCCACCCTGCCTCCTGTGTTCATTTATTTCATTGTAATCAATTTGAGATGATGTGGCCCATGGAGTGTAACCATTAAGGGTGTTTGTGGTGTGCACCAGAGACAGCTTGTTGAGGATCAATGCTGTTGATGTGGTGTGTGGGGGAGAAGAAGAACACCAGAAACAATAATGTGTTTGCTTTAGATGCAAACAAATAGATGAAAGCGAGAGAAATAACTGCATTCTTAAAATATATGTGTTTTCAGTTGATGCGCCCAGACGGCTCCTAAGAAACCTACTGCTATGGCCAGATGCCAAAATTGTATTACTGTTTTATTTTTCAGGAACAAGACTGCATCACCCTCAAGAATGATAGAGATCGGAAAAATGAGCAGCTGAAATGTGTTATTTCACAACTTGAAGCTAAAGATGCTGAAGTCCAGAGCCTTAAGAAGGAAAATTCGTGAGTGATAGCTTTTTGCTATTTCTAACAATAATATTTTGTTACAAATATTATGGGGAGAAAAAGAACATGTTCAGAAGTGATAAATCCTACATCAACTATAGTTTTTGTCATCAAGACACAATAATAATACTGTAAAAAAGTCTATTCAAATGTGCATTAATGCATAACATGTTCATATTGAGGGGTACAACCTAGGTGTGTAGCCACTCATGGAACTCCTGCATATCACATGTGCAGTTTTGCAGAAACAAATGAATGAGGCCTTGTTAACACCCTTCTCCTAAAATTTTTATTGGCATTTTAAGATCGGGTGATACATATTAAATTAATTTGTGCTTGCAGAAGGGCTTGTAAAAAAAATCAATCTCATCCTCCCACTTCTTTTGAGAGCAAAATAGTCTCCACCAACTCCGAAACTTTTCATTCTAGATTGAAAGTTCCTCAAACAGATGGATCTGCAGTTTCTGAACTGAAGCAGCGTGTAATGATAGATGATCGTAAGATATTTTTATTCTGTAAACTCGGACTCTTACCTTTTTTTTCTATTTTCACTTGTTGAATAATGTACCAAATTTGTTAATTTGATGGGTTTAGAAGCAACCACCTCCAGCAAAGCTCAGGTGCTTCTGCAACTTTTTAAATATCATACATATATGGCCTCACTATAATGACCAGTCCATCTAAGCTATGATTTTTGCACCTTCTGCTCAGGAATGTTCCTTTATGGAGAAGTCCACTGAATCCAAATGTAGAAAGAGTACTGGAGTTCAAACTGATGTTGGTCAAGATGACGTTGATAATGTCCAACGAAAGAGAAGTCTAAAGGAACAAGTAATTGTAAGCAACTTGCATGCAATCTGGGGCTTATACGACAAAAGACCTGGAAGCAATCTGGTGTTGAAGCTTCTTAGAACTTGTTCAGCAGATTTTCTTACACTTTTCAGGTGCATCAACATGTCATCAACATGTAATCTCGATGGAGTGGCAAACGAAAGCTTTTCAGAGATAGCTTTGAATGACAACACACATTCTATTCATTCAAGTGATTCTGCTAAAGCATATCGGTTGTATCAGTTGCTTATGAAGGTGCAAAAACATGATAAATTTTCTTATATATACTGCACAATATCTAAATAATGGATTAGTATAATTTATTCTTTTACGTCAGAGGCTGCTTTGTTCAAGTATTTTATGAGAATCTTATTCTTTGACTGGATAAGTTTTGGAGATTTGTTCTAGTGGAACTAAGCCTTCCAGTGATCAAAATTAACATGCATGTTACCTTGTAACATTGTATGAGGCTTACATGACACTATCTGTTAATGGCAACTTTAGAAGAAATCACACAATTCAACCCATTAATCTACTTGGTTGGAGTTGCCCTCTTTCGGGTGTGAGTTGTTGAGGTGGCAGTATTTAGTTGTTTAAAGTCATCCAATTAGAGTTTGGTGGTTAAATTCATGCCATGTTCTAGAGCTCATCAACAACTTGTGATGCAGAGAATATACTGTTAATAGTCATAGAATGCTTAATAACTGTGCATTTGTTTAGTGCCATGTTTTCGAAATTGATGAATAGGCATTCACATATTTAATTGTGAACTAGATCTTATTTTCCAAGATCAATAAAGGGTTTCTAATTTGTTATTGCAGATGCATCATAAGATTGTACCATTGCAGGATTTTATTGATGCCTTACTAGAGCTATGCAGCCTTGATAAAGTAAGTGATAGAATTTTTAATCTCTATTTGGATTCTTTCAGTTTTGTTGATGGCATTTTTCAGAACTTTATCATGCGATACAGGCCACTTCCCATATGTTTTTGAACTCAGAATGTCATTCATTGTCTACTAATAAGTGATAAATGGTTTCTCGTAGGGCATAACTCTGCTTGAACCTCTTTTTTGAGGTTATCTTATCATTATTTTCTTCGCGTACTTGACATTTGTTCCAGAATAATCCAAATTCCTGTTGAAACTTAGTTTTCGGCATCCCGAGTGGCTTCTTATATTGACAGTTTTTACCATGCTTTCCTTGGATACCACAGATGGATAGGAGACAATTTATATTCCTGCATAATGTATCTTTAGTTATTCGAGAAATTTAATTGCTCCAAAGGGTATAAGATAATTTGAGTCTCTTTTTTTTTTTGCACATGTTTTGTGCAGGGAGGCTGATTTATTGTACTTTATCAATAAAAGGTTTGAGGCGTCCTAACCCTAAACTGATCAATAGCTTCACCTAAGAAGTATTTCGTTAAATTTTGTTGAAACTGATAATGAAAATTTTCACATTTATTCTCATCCAAAGCATTGCATCGTGCATTAATTTTTATACTGTTTTTATTTTAATTTTTTTAAGCAGTTGAATTATTTTATTTCTGTTTTGGGTACATACCGGCTGAGAGGGGTTATAATGATAAAGAAATGTTGTATTTTATTGTCTAGCTTTAGATTAGATTATGTACTTGGTGTAATTTCCCTCTTGATTTGGTTTAGGTTAATTGCCACAATAGATTGATGAGGTTGCGGTGGACAAAATTATATCTTAATATTATTTCAAGTATTAGGAGACCGATACTTGCAGAGGGGTTGTGATTGTGACGATGGTGTTGAAAATATTTATCAAATATAAATAAATAAAAGCAGAAATTGTGGCTGTGTTGTTTGACGCAAGATCTTTAGTCAACTATAGACGTGGTTAATGCAACAGTTACTATAGCTACATTATTCGGGCATAAAATTATTTATATATGTTCTAGTAGCTGAAGTAGGTTTTTCGAAAATTTAAATATAAATTAGGTATTGTTCGTTTAATTTGGGAGATACGAAATTAAATTGAGGTAATTTAAACTTAGATTGGGACTAATTTTATGCTAATATATACAGGTTATAAATAGTATTATGAGGCATGTCTTTCACAATTTTTGGCTTGAATATATATATATATTTTTTCTAGTTTTATGTACTACGGGTGCATGTTGAATATCTCGGGTACGTTTAACTGTAGTACCTAATTATAATGGAAGGTTACCAACTTGTTCTATTTTGAGGTTTGCTTTTTCTTATTTTTGTAAACTTGTTCCTTTTTCTATTTTATCTCAATAATGTGTTATTGGTTTGTTGAATGAACTTGGTTAAAGAAAGGTAACACGTTAGAAATCTAATTTGTGAAAATAAGTTCTATTTTCTCACTGATTTCCTTTGTTTTTTATTTTTTGCTAATTTTTTTTGGATTTTTTTTAACATTTCATTATTAATTATCTTAAATTTTGTATCCCATGCTTTCATTTAAAAAGTTGAATTATGGTATTAATTGACAACTTGTAATCTATGAATTATCCTTTTTTTTGCATTAAAGCATGCTTCACATTGATTTAGCTGCATTAGGAAACCCTATGTTTGAGTCATTTTACATCAAATTGGTATCAGAGTTTCAGATTGTGTCAACGCACTGATTATAAGTGCAAGTAATAAGAAGGTAACTTTACATATTGTGAAGTATGAACTTCTAGCTATGATAATCTTGTTAAAATAAGGATTGCTAATTTGAAAACCAATGAAGTTTATTTACATGAACTAGAGGTGGATTTCATATATAACGATGCACCAGTTCATTTAAATCTTAATTGTAGTAGTAAACATAAACTATAAAATTTTGACATATATGATAACATAACTAGAAAAATTATAGTTAAATTGTTAACTATGATGAGAAATTAGTTGTAACACAATTGCAGCTTGGTTATTAGATGCTGATTACTTATTTGACCGACAAACTATGTTTGATTAACAACTAGAGTGATTTCCAAAATTGAAATTAAATGTTTGTTAAAATCTGTTGCATGACCATGGAAAGACGCAAAAAATTTGGAAGAGAACTTGCTACGACATGGATTGAGTTGAAAGAAACTGTGAAGAAAAAATATTTACCTTTTATCATATCTTTGATTTAATTATTAAAAAATTAAACAATTTCATTATCGAATTACATGAGCAAATTTGAAGAGTTGTTGTGTTATGGGATATTTGATGATGTTAAGATCACATTCTCTAGGTCAAGAGAGAGATGACAGTTCAATGCATTTCCATCACGCGAGTATGTTTTTTAATATATATTATATTTTGAACAAATAGTAAAACTTCATGTGTCTTAGTGGGTTATTGCATTTTTTGGTAGTGCATTCTTTTTTCAAAACAAATAATTTCAATTTGTTGTACCTATCTCATGTTTGGATCTACTACTAATGCTATTGCAGTCAATAAGGGCACCTATCCCGGTAGGAACCTCTACACAAATTTTGCGGAGGAAAAATATAGCATCAGTGATTCTAATGACATTCATGAATATCATGTGTTGTATCATTTGTTACTCCAAAGGTTGAGTTTGACTGAAATAGAGTTGCAATTTCTTAAATCTATTTTAAAATTGGGGAGTTTCAGTGATTTTTACGAATATCATGTCTAAATCAATCATAGATTGCATGAATTTGGGACATATGTAATATTCACAATCATATACTATACTTTAAGTAGATAAAATTATTATCTATGTTATCTCAACCTAATTGATATAATATTGCGTGATGGAACTTTATTATATGATCTTGATGTAACTCATTTTGAATGTCCAATGCATAGGCTTTTAACACTGATAAGTGAGTTGTTTAGAAGCCTACAAAGCTTAAGAATAAATCTGAGTCTGCAAAAAAAAAAATTGTAATATTAAAAATAGATTTTACATATTCTAAGGGAACATTCATTTGAGAGTGTAAATATAAGGGTGTGATCTATGCCTTATTATTGATGATGTTAATCAATCATAGAATGATTTTTAAAACAATTGTCTTGGTAAACTTTTCAATGATGTTTTAAATAATCATTGCTTAATTTGACTCATTAGGGGATGAATCTTGTAGAAAATATTAAAGCTAAATGACTTGTTGATCACTCATGTAAGAAGGGATTCATTATGGGAAATATGAGTCCCTTGCTTTGCTTACACCAATGAAAAATAGTGATTGAGGGATGTGTGTGGATTATAAAGCCAACATGGGAGCAACAGGACACTTTCCAATTATTGTAGCCACGGTTTTGGTGGCCTTCTCTTGCTTCTACCTTTACCCATCACGGGAGCAACGAGACACTTTCCACCCCCCTGGGCTGCTCAAATCTTATTTTGGTCTCCCTCCCCCTCCTGGTTGGCTAAAGATCAATGTGGACGAAGTTCTTCTCCCCTCTCATTCGGTCGGCCTTGGCATGGTTATTTTGACGAGGTTGGCGATTTCCCGGTGGCCGCGGGAAAAAAAATGGGAACAATAGGAAAATGCGAGAGTGGAGCTTGAGGCGGTGTTGGCTATCAAGCGTTGATTTCAAAATTGGATGTTTGAGGCACGCAGGATTATCATCGAAGGTGATAATAGCAATGTTATTGATTTTCTCTAAAACACCATGGATCACCAGACTTGAAGCCGACAACATCAAAACATTCCGAACATAGCTTTTTCTTTCGGCAATCAAACAGGTTATTTTTCACTTTACTCCTCAATTTTGTAATAAGATGGCCAATTTTTGTGTCAGAAAGCCTTGCATGATAGTTTTTTGCTTTTTGACGTGAATACTTCACATGAACTTTTTTCTTTCATAGAAAATGATAGGATATATACTTGTAATGCTCGAGGGATGTAGTTTTGTACTTTTATCCTTTTTTTTATTAATGCAAAATGCACCTTTCACGGATAATAAAGCCAACAATAAATTTAACATCAAATTTAAATTCTATATACCTCGTTTGGACAATAATTTACTAATATATACGATGAGTGGTGGTGGTATGATGTTTTGTGAAATCATTTAACTAACTTAATTTGTCAAATTAAAATAAGAGGTGATATGTGAAATTATATGAGAAACCAATGTCTTGCAACTTAATTTAACCAAATATTTTATGAATATTAATGATGCATTTTGGATAAACCAATGTGCATAATAATTTTATGATGATATTGAACCATGTCTTGCTACTTTTTATTGATTTTCTTTTGTTATTTACTTTGATGATATTTTAATTTATAGTAATAAACTAGAGGATCATTTTTTGCATAATAGTAAAGTAATTAATATTTTACAAACTAAGAAATTATATGAGAACTTGAAGAAATGTTTTTTTTACTCAAACTTTGATCTTTTTAGATTGCTTATGTTCGAGGTGGCTTAGTTGTTGATTTTAACAAAGTTAAAATTATAAATGATTAGCCTAAAACATACTAACGTATCTAATGTTTGGATATTTATTGGTTGGCTATTTATTATAGACAATTCATGAAAGGTTTTATTATTGTTACTACTCTACCTATACAAATATTATTGTTATAACTCTAATTAAAATTATCAAAAAATAAAAAAAATTAAATATACTAAATATATTGATCACGCTCTTTCTGAGATTAAAAGGACTTATGTATTTTTACTGAAGTGATTTGATTTTAATAACTTGTTTGAGTCAAGAGGGACATCCTATTGTTTTCTATAGTGAGAAATTAAATAAAACTAACTAAAAATATTCAATCTAAGACCGTGAAGTCTAAGATGCCATGCATGCTCTTCAATGTTGAAGAAATTATTTTTTACCTATGGGATTTGTGTTTTATTATGATGATCAGTTTTTAAAATATGTGAATTCTTAAAAGAAGCTAGGGCACTGGCATGCCAAGGGGGTTCAGTTTCTACAAAAAAAAGTGTTCTTTTGTCCTAACTCATTGCGTTGGTTCTACTAACAAATAGAGTTTCTGCCATTCTTCATATAATGTAAGTTCCATCGTCTCATTTGATCATATAAAAGAGGAACATGTCACTTATAGGAAATTTGGCAAAATTTATCAATGCTTAAGTTTTTTTTTTTTTTTTTTGATAAAATCTTGAAGATTAAATATAATTATTTGTTTGAATTTACTCATGTCTTTATACTTGATTTTGTTTTTTAATTTTAGAATATATGTTAGAAATGCTCTTAGAAATTTGTAGAGAGATAATACCATTGCAATGATTGAGAATATATATTTTTGGCTAAGTCTGAAAAGTGATTTAGTACAATATGTTTCATAATATAGAACTTTTCAATTTGCTAGAAATAGTTTTTTTATTTTTAATAGTTGATTTTTTTATTTCTACACTTCAGATGATCTAAAACAGTTGCACTGGCTAAGAAATTGTCATTTATTTCCTTGCATTCTGTTAGTTTGTGATTGCTAGAATTTATATCTTGGCTTTTTTTTTATTGTACTTACTACAAGATTAAGGAGATTATGATGGACATTATTATATTTTCTTATTTTTTTGAAGTATCAGATTGACCGTTGTTGCGGGATTGTGGTTGAGATTGGGGTTTGGGAAATATTCATTACATTAAAAAAAATAAAAGGAGCTGTGGCCATTTGGCTTGAGATTTCCTAGTTATGGTATATTTTATTATCTATAACAGGTATTGTAGTAGGTTACTTTAGCGTGATGCTACTTGCATGTTGGTATTAGCACACGTCTCTTCGGAAGAACAAAATGATTGTAGTCAGTTACTTTGGAATTTTTTGAGTTTAAAATGGTAACATTTGGTTATTTTAGTGAAATTGAAATTAAATTTGTTAATTTAAACTTAAATTAGGGTTTATCTTATGCCATGCTTACCTACTTGCCCAGATTTTGAGGACACTATCAATAGTAGTACAAGTGCCATTGCTAACTTTGGAGAAAATTATCTCCCTGCATTGATGCGAGGCATGAAATTTTTTTTTTTTAATTTTTGATTAACTTTGTACCTTATTGTATTTTATCTTCATAGAATATTATTAGCTTGCGGAATCTTTTAATTTTGATTAAAAAAATTGGTATACTGAAAATTTAAAATGGGTAAATTAATTCAAATTGCTTGTTGATTTTACTTGTTTTCTATTTTGCTGAAATTCTTAGAGATTTTTGATAATTTCATAATGATTTGTTATTAAATTCAGGTGGTTTCATTTTACTATTGAGTCTTCGGAGTGATTGGGAACTAATGATGATATGGAAATCATTAATTTTTAATTTTACTTTGAACGAGTATACTCCATATGAAATTTAATGTATAAGAAAAGTTAACCCTGACTCGCTGTCCGTTAATGATGAATGCAGTCTTTAAGAGGCAAAAGAGACTATATTTATGATAATTAATGTTTTGAACTACAAATAGACAACCTCCGAACTATTCATTGGTCGGAGCTATATATGCTATTGGTGTGCCTTTTTAAATGTGGGTGCACCGTTTTAAATGCTGTTGAAGTTCAATGCTTTCCTTTTTTATAATTCCATGTTATGTTTTGCATGTTGTGTTGCTATTGCTCTTAAATGCCTTGTTCTCCTACGATGTTTGTTTGCTGCTGCTGTTTGCCTCATTGTGTTTCTTGTTATTATGGTGAACTTTTCTTTATTGGTTTGTTTCTTGGACATTGAGCATTGAAAATTGATACTGTATATAAATATTCTGATTCATTCTTCTAACAAATCTCCAAGCAGACTAGCTGTTTGTGTACAATAAATATGATTTTGAAACTGTTATTTTTATTTCTCTTTCATGGCTGGCATTCTTCGCATTTAGGAACAGATTTTTTTTTGCTTCTACTTTTTCAATTTTTCTTTTTTGTGTTACAGGCTGTGGCCCATGTATCTTTGCGCATATTGCATACTACGTTGCAACATTTGAGCCTTGATTCTAGTTGTCAGGTAAAGATGTATTGCATCTGATGAATTCATTATTGTCACATTTTTATTATGCGGATCTCGTTCTTCCCCATCTATTGACTTTTTAGTATATATTAAATTTATGTTTCACTTCTGATTCAGATAATGATCTTGGTGAATTGAATATATCTGAAGTTAATTATTCTTTGTTTATCTGCTTTATGCATAGTTTTTTGCTTGAAATAACGATTATATTTGCCACTTTTATTGCAATATTCTTTTTTCAGAATTCAATGCTATTCATATTTGTTTTTGCTATTCATTTCCTAAGAGTTTTACTTGCCCCAACCATATTTCTGAGAATGTTGTACAACTTGTTGCAACAAAAAATTTACTTGGTTTACCTTGGTATTGTAAATTTGTGGATGTTTGCCCACGATGTTTAGTGGTGCTTTATTTATTAAGGGCTGTGCAGTGCACTACTCTGTCCCAGAAATGAATTGAACATCACACGTATGTGATATTAATGGCTTAGCATGAATAAATGTTGTATTGACAATACTAGAAGTGTTACCAATGTTACTTTAATGGATATATTTTACATTGATCACCTAACCTGCTTTACGCATGGGCTAGGGGTTGAACCGGTCCTACCGGTTCCGCAAGCCAACCGGTTCAACAAGAAGAATGACTCTCGGTCCGGCAGGTGGCTGGACTGGTCCCCTCCTCACTCTTTTCATTGACTGGGAATTACCACCACCACCACCCACTTATTTTTCCACGTCCTACATTGAAAACCTAAACTTTGAATTCTTGAAGACTAGAACCACTGATCATTATCGAGAGTTTTCTCAAGTGATTCCCGTCACTTGGGATGTAATTAACTATAGAGGTTTGCCTCTATAGGGAACTTGGAACCCAAGTAAAATAAACTCTATTTAATCTTTCTATTAAAAACCACCCACCACCCGTCCTTTGTTTTAGGTTTTCCTGCCTATGTATCTATAATAAATTTATGTGTTTATGGTTTTAGGGTTTAGTTTTTGCTGATTTTTTGTGAGCAGTTGTCAGCATCCAAGTTTCTCCTTTGAGGGCTGCATTCAAAGGTGAGAAGGTGCTCTGACTGTAACTCACCATGAGATGATGCTTATCTTATGTTTCCCCCGATTCCCCAACCTTATTCCAGCCGCCAAATCTAATGTCGTCTCTGCCAAAACTGTTCTGCGTCCGCCCAACCCTTCTCAACCCACTCCCAACCCTCCCCTTACCAGCAACCACACCTTTCCTTCAGATTCTACTGTTTAGCCGCTGCATCACCTAAGTCTCTCATGCTGCTTTCTTGCCGATGATCTCCTCACCAACTGGCTTGTTGTGTCGCTAACACCCTCAGCCCACCTAACCTGCTCTTTCCCTCTCTTAGGACCCATTTGGGGGCGCTTATTTGGTGCGGTGGCGTTTTGAAAACGCCGCTTACGCGTTAGTTTAATGCGTTCAGGCAACATTTTCGTACCGCTATTGTTGTTTCTTTAATATACGCGGCCGCATGATCAATCTAGCGGCCCACATTCGTTAACTTCGTTTTATCTGGCTGTCCTTTCTCTCTAATGCTATCCCGCATTTTTCGCGTCTCGAGCTCTCGTGCTCGATTCGACTCCTCACTGCTCCTTCGCCTCTCTACTTTAAATCCTCCCTATGCTCTCTCCTAATGGTCGATCTGTAAGTATTGAATGGAATGATTTTCGTTAGTTATGCTCCTTCAATTGGGTTTCATTACTTGGATTTCGTTGGGTAATTTTGGGCTTTCGATTGATTTGTTGTATGTAATTTTCTCGTTTTTCGAATACTTTTGGTATTTCAATATGTTCCTTCTCTTCTCAGATTCTTCTCCCCAACTCTTTAGGATTTGCGATTTTATGTCTTGGGGTTTCTGTCTTGACATTTCAGTATGTTTCTTTGGTTGGAATTGTCAAGAGAGCAGGTCATGCTTGCAGTGCAGTTGGGTTTGGTGGAAACAAGTTGGAATGAACAACTCTTGTTAGATGGTTGCAATGCAATTTGGAACTATGCTTGTTCTTAAGTTGTTAATGTTTAGAGCTTCTTATTATGCCCCCAATGTTGCAAACAATATTACTCAACAGGGGCAAAATTGTCATTTAGCTAGAAATAGCTGCAAATAAGTTGTTTTAAATAAACTCCCCAAACAACCAATCAGCTTATCAGCAATCTGCAGATTATCAGATTGTCAGAATAATCTGCTAATAAATAGATTATAAATAATCTGTAGTTGCCCTAGACAAACCCTTAATTGACAATAGCTTCCACCATAGTTCCTTCCAACCCTCCCATAATTGATGTCAACTCCTCCAACCATAGCTGCCTGCCCCTCAACTTGCAGCAGAATCCATAGTGCTTCTTTCTCTTCTTTTCATTCTTTCTTACAAACTTCTCTCTCTCTCTCTCTTTTTTTTTTTTCATTTTGTGAGAATTAACCGATCTTCCAAATCACGATGGATAGATCAGGATCCATTATACAAAAGCTATGTACCAAAAAAATTTAAAGTTTAAATGTCGATTGGTTTGTTTGTTTAACATTGTGAAGCATAAAAATTTTTTCATGGCTTCAGTTAAGATCAAATTAACAATTATATCAGATAAGGATTTAGTATTCAGTTTGGATTGTTGAATTATTGTGTCCTCTTTTGTTCAGTATAAAATAATGTCACTTTCACTTAAATGTATGATTTGTCTTAACAAGTTAGTTTTTTTATGTTGTTGAATCTATGGATGAAATGCATGTTCAGTCAAGCACTTTTTCCACCTATTTCCTCTCAAATCAAAATGTTTATTTGTGATTTTTTGGAAAACAAAGTAGTTGTAGTTAAATATTCAACAAGGATTTAATTTTAATCATATACATTAGTTATCATTTAATTTATGATATCGCGGGCATGTTTGTTTCTAAAGCCTGATGCATTAAGATTAGAATAATGATCGAGAATGATTAGAATTTAATCAAGTTACATTTTTATAGTACACATACTATGATATTATTGCGCCATTTATGTAATATTTATTTATTTTTAATTTATGTTGTTACTCAGTTCAACCTCCAGTTCAAATCCGATTCAATCTTTGAACTTTGAATCTCTGCTTCTACCTGTTCAATGTTTGGTCCGATTTTTAAACCCTTTAGTTAATTGTATATATTAAAATTTTATTTTAAGTTTATTAAGTCAAGAAGTTATTGACTGGAGAACATTTCAGAAAGGAGGATTAAGAAAAAATTATGACAATAAGGCTAGCATTTTTTGAAAATTTATTTATAGTCAATTAAATGATGAATTATTAAGTATTAATAAATTATAAAATGTTAATATTGGTTCATGCTGGATCAGAATACGTGAAGAATTTGCAACATTAACTAGTTTAGTGTTTCCTATTCAAGTTACAAGCAGCTGCTTTAAATTGAGGTTGTTAAAAGTGAATAGTAAATTTTATTTAATAGTATTAGATTTTTTACAATTTAAAACTATTAACGGGAAAATTGAAAGGAGTTAATTGAATATATGAAAAATGAAGAAAGTATTTGATCGAAAAGATGATTAGGGAAAACTTTATAAATTAATTTCTTAAATTTGAGTCCTTTATTTTTTTGAATAAGATTCTTATATATATATGTGTGTGTGTGTGTGTGTGTGTGTGTGTTAATTCTGAGGATAGAACTAAAGGTTCATCTTATTGATGCAAAGAGGGGTATAAATATCTATTACAAGATCTACTATTAAAGAAAAAAATAAAAACATGATACAATAGAAAAAGAAAGGAATAATAAAGGATCTAAACTAATAACTCGGAATAAACAAGAATTATTAATGGCTAAAACTAGTCATTAAAAAATATTCTAATACTCTCCCTCAAGTTGAAGCATCGATGTCAGTCATGCTCAACTTAGATTTGAAATTATCGAATAGTAGCCGATGAAGGTCTTTTGTGCTAATATCTGATAGTTGATCACTAGATGACACAAACGAAACAAATTTGTCCAGACTCGAGTTTTTTCTTAATGAAGTTTCGGTCAATCTCAACATGCTTAGTGCAGTCATGTTGGACTGGGTTATGAGCAAATGCTAATGACTATCTTGTTATCACATACCACCTGTAGGGGAGCGAAGACTGTCATACGTAATTAGTGGAGCATGATGTATAACCAAAGAGCTTCACAAATTCCTAGGTACATGACCCAAAATTCAACTTCATCATTACTCTGAGCAGCTAAAAAATTTTTCTTGATTTTCCACGTGATCAGGTTTGCTCACACAAATGAGCAGGACCCTAAGGTAGATAGATGATCATGGACGGACCTGACCTATTAGCGTCTGTGTAAAACGCAATTAAACGAGAGGTGTGAGGGGGAAAAAAACTGAGCTCGGTATACCTTTTAAATAGTGGAGAATCCAGTGATACGTTTGGAGATGGTGCTCATAGGGATCATGCATGAATTGACCGACTATCCCAATTGCGTGGCATATGTTGGGGCGTGTATGTGCTAGATAGATGTGTTTCTCTACAAAACTCTGGTGGTGAGTCTTGTTTACAGGAACTGTATTGGGAACATTAAGAAGTTTTTTATTTGGATCCATCGGGACAACCACTGGTTTGCATAGGAGAAGATTGTTCTCTGTAAAAAAATCAATCACATATTCTCGCTGAGAAAGACAAATACCCTGTGATGACCAAGCAACTTCCATACCTAAGAAATATCGGAGAGATCCCAAGTCCTTCCTTTCAAAGGAAGCAGCAAAAATACCTTTAAGCGATCAATGCTGGTAGATCATTACCTGTGAGAACAATATCGTCAACATAGACGATAAGAATAACTATTTGGTCTTTGGAGGAATGCCAGAAGAAGATAGTGTGATCTGATTGATCCTGGGTGAATCCACAACCCACCACCACCTTTGTGAATTTCTCGAACCATGTCTGTAGTAATTACTTCAATTCATAGAAGGATTTTCACAGTCTACATACTTGCCTTGGGAGGCAATGCAGTCAAAGTCTGGAGGAAGAGTCATGTATACCTCCTCTGTAAGATTGCCATTCAAAAATGAATTTTTGACATCAAACTGGAATAAGTGTTGATCCAGATTCACTGTAAGGGATTAGAGGACTCGAATGGTGTTTAATTTAGCAAATAGGACATTAGTTAATCCACTGTCTTCTTATCATTTGCCTTTCCACACTTTGCCTTACCATCTTCCTTTTATAACTCACTAGGCCTCCCTCTTTCTCTTTCTTTATTCTAAGTGCCACCTTATTGATCTAAGAAATCATTGCTACCACCTTACTAATCCTTGGGCTCTTACTCTGATTAATTTTGTCTTTTTCTTTTCTGATTACTAATTTTATATATCTTTTATTAAAAGCTTTCATAGATTTATAAATATAACACAAATGTTGAAATGAGACTTTCAAATTCTCCTTAATTCTTGTCAAAGCCCAATAGTTATTGAAATTAGAAGATAAAATGCCAAACTTTTGACTTCTTGATGCCATCTAGTTGCATCTTCTATAACTATAAAAGTAAACATTGTAAAAAATCACAAGAATAATAAGATGTTTTATGAGAAAAACATTTATGCATATAGCATTGTATAACTTAAATTCTAAGGCACTTTAAGAAAGTTCATGTTAGCAAAGGCATTAAATTTACTCTTAATGATAATTATGAACAATATCGAAAAGCCTGAGGTTAATTTTGGAGTTTATGAAACGTAACATCGTATAAACATTACAAATGACTCATGAGTGCCAATATTTATGCTAGTGCTTTAAAATATTATTTATATCAGCTAAATACTTTAAATATAAATAATTTTGACTTGTTTGATTTGTGGTTAAACTAAGAAATTAAGTTCAAACTTGCTACAACTTAATTAATTGATTCAAAAGTCTTGGTGAGAGTCACTACCATTGAGCTGCCCTACCTAGAATGCAAGGTGATGTGTCTCGTTGTTGTTTGTCTTCTCAAATTCAAGGTGATAAAGCTCAACACATTAAATTTAGCAAACTAGATTTACTAGTGCAAATACTCCTATTTTAGTTTAGAACAACTATAAACCCAAATTAAATTAAATAATCAGATCTCCTTGGGTTTCTGAGTATAAGTTCCATATATGAGCATTTCGAAAGTTAATTTTTAAGCCTTAAACCTTTTAAGCAATTCAAAAGTAGAGTAACGAGTCTTAGATTTTCAATCTATACTCCTGCTCTTTCAATGGTTGTAAGCTTCATTATAATTGTTCTGGAATACTATGATGCAATAATCACCCCAAAACTCGAGCATTCCGATATATGTTATTCCTATATCAATTAAACTCAAGTCTTCCAATGTATGTAAACCCTTCCCAACTGGTTCTTCGACTAGCTCTTATATTAACAAGCCTGCTAATCAATTTAAAATAAAATCAATCAATGCTCCCATTTATTTAGCTGGTTTGATTTAGATACCTAAGCGGAGGCATTTTATAGTTTCTAATCAAGTTCTTAGATATTATGGTTTATAACCATCTGCTTAGTAGACTTGGACCATTAGTATCTTCAACATAATAAAATTATGAGATCTTGATTGAGGTTACCTCCATTGCCCAATTGATTTGTAATCAATTCAATTGAAATCTAAACATTAAACATGAATCTAAAATTGAGCTTAAATAATCTCCCTTAATCTAAAGTTCTCTCTTGTGAATTGGAACAATAATTAGTTATGCGGGCTTACTCCCTTTTAAACTTTGGGCTCTAGATCTAAATAGACATTGGTCTCAATGTCAAGGAAAATTTAGCTAAATTAAATCGCATCTTTCTCATAAAAAATGAATTCCTGAGTTTAAAGAGGGTTTGATATTTTTCATGATTATAATGCATATTGGCAGTCGTACAAGTGGGGTCACTTGTTGAGGCTGAAGATAGAAAGGCAGTGAGTTTGGTTGGTTAGCTGCAATAAATCATGTAAGGTGGAAGTTATGATGAGATCTTGTCGTCGTTGGCTTTCAGGTGTTGTAATGGGTGAATAATTAGTAGGTGCAATGACTGCATGGATCGGGTAGATGGAGCTAAAGTGGATGGAGTCAAAGTCGGGGTCTGACGCGAAATTGATAAATGAACAGTGAGAATTGGAAGAATTTTTTATATAAGGAGAATTGCTTTGGCAGAGAAAAGTAGGTTTTGAGGTGATAAATGAGCGAATGCTTCAAAAAGGGGGAGGCAAGGGATAGAAATAAACATGAGAGCCATAATCTCAATTCGAAACTCATCATATTATGAATAGTTTTTTCAGTAGATGACTAGAACCGCTTACATAAAACTTGAGGCCCATAATAATGCTATACGTAAACAATAGGAAACATGTTTAAAAAATCATCATCATTAGCTTTATCCCAACTGTTTTGGGTCAGTATTATAAAGAATGTTTAAAACATGCTTTAGAATTGTAGACATATCTAATGGCCAATAATCATTCTGCATCAGCTAACTTTGGGTTTGATGCTTATGCAACAAAGAACCGAAACATGTGAGTTTTTATTTTGCTCTTAGTGTCTTGTGGGGATATATATATTTAACTTGAAAGGTGAAGCTGGTGACTGGTGAGAGCATACATTACTGAAAATTTTATGGTGAAGGTGATGAGATGATGGAGAAGTGGGAAGGGGATAAATGAAAATAATACTGTCAGATGTGAGATAAGATAAACCTAGAGATAGATATCAAATTCAGCCCTTGCAGAAATGAATAATGCAGGATTTTTCAACTCTATTTTAAGTAGTTCATGGTATCCTCGCCCTTTATGATCACATTGGTCTGGAGTTTACCAATGTTTTCTGGAATTTACCTATGTACATTCACATAATTTGCTCGTCATTGTGTACATTTTTACACGTAAATTTATGTGGTATCTTTCAGTTTCATATTTTATTTTATTTGTCTCCTTGGACATTTTATTTAAATTCACGTGCTTATAAACTTAAATATGGTTTTCCCAGTGTACTCTGCGCAGGACCAATGTCTTTGTGGGTAAATCTAATGACAAAAGCTTTACAGGGGATGAAGCTATTGCGCGGGAGGATCAGGTTTTGAAATTGCATGCTCTTCAAACACCTGATAATACAACTGAAGCTTTGCCTGTTTCTTCTGTGGGGAATTTATGCATGGATGAAGCTAAGGCATCTAGAACCAATATGTTTTTATCTTCTGAAAGTTTGCTTAATATTTTCGAGATGATGCAGAAAATCGTCGTGAGGAACGTAGAGGAGTGTATTCGCCTTGAGGGGTTGTTGATCATGAGTTTAATCATGATGGAGTGCAAACCCAGCACAGAGAGGGAGAAGTAATTTGCTCTGTTTGTTCCATTCAATACAGCACTCAGAAGATTGTGCTCCTTTTACTTTATCGTTGATAATTTCCTGCTTTATGCAGGTTTGGTTCAGTAAACTTTTTGCAAACTTTGTCAACTCTAATGAGCAGGGAAGCTGGAGCGCGTGTGAGGAAGCAAGCAGTGCGTCTTCTGTTTTTGCTGTCCAATGGTTGGTTCTAAGCCTTAAATAGCTATTTTGACATTATTATTAACTGCTATATGCTATTTTTTTTTCTTGTCTGTTTTTTTTTTTTTTTTTTTTTTTTGGCATAAACAGAAAATATGCTGTTGCATGGCGGTGTGATGTGGAAGTGATGCATGCTAAATTTCTATTGAACAACACAGACGGCCTATCTTAATGACATAAAATATATAATAAGTAGTTACTTATCGCTGTCATATATGATGCAGATTTGACTACCCAGTTAGAATTCTTTCTTTGAAATTTTATGTTTGCAAGCTAATGTGTTACTTTATGTAATTGTTTATTTAGAACCTTCATATATTTTTATAGCATAGTGATTGGATGATAATCTTGCTGACTGGTGAAAGGCCAGTGCTTCCATTCATTAAAAAGTCATTTTGAATATTGCTTTGAAACCCAACATAATTCACAGCATGTGAACTTTTTTGAATCAACTTTGCTATGATTTTGTTAGCATTAGCTAAACATGCAAGCTTAACAAAAGGAAAGTTGAGCAAGGAAATTTGGAGAGAAGAAGAATATGAGGAAATGTCAATAAACTTACGAGAGGGAAGGTGATTTTCTAATACAAAATCTTTCAAGCAAGGGTGGGTGAATTAAGAGGAGGGTGGCATACAATGGAAGATCATTAACATAATAATATCATCGAGCAACTCAAAGGTATGTTTGTCAGTGTGAATGGGCGTTTAATCATATTGTTATGTTTGCAAATTTTAATTTTACTAGGCGACTTATTTTACCCACCAGTTGAGTTGAGAGAATGTGGCTTATAATGTTTAAGATTTTGATTTGCATAACTTGGTGATTTCTTATTCATTTCTGACTTTACCTAAGTGCTTAGGTCAAGAAGACAACGGTGACTTCATTTTTTTTGTTGACTCTTTTTGTCCACATTTTTTATGATTATAGAACCTTAATTTGAAAGGTATGTAGCAAGAGGGTATAAAGCGAATATAGCATTTTGAATTCTTGAAAACAAGCTTATTTGTATTATTTTGTATCTTGTTTTATCATGCTTTTTTAATCTTCCTTAATTTTTCCTCTTGGTCGATGATTCATCATTCCTCGTTCAGAAATTTAGTGTAGGAGGGATTTAATCCTTGGCAACAATGTCTAAATTTTATTCCAACTAAACTAGCTAGCACCATCCAAACTTTTATCTTTCTTTATGTTATATTAATCTTTTGTTGGATGCTTTTTTGTTTCTATGTTTAGCAGTTGATCCTTTCTTTGCATAAATGCAGGCCCGAAGATATTTTTGATACTCAATAGTGGACAAGGAGATGGTGCTGACCATACGACATTTGATGATACCCAGAAGTCTACAACATGGCAAGGAGCACTTACCTCTACTCTTGAAAATATAGCAGAGTGCCTAACTTTGAACCAAAGCTGTGCTGAGGTAAGTTTTAAAATTGCTGCGTATATGAAAGCATTTCTTAATTTACTTCTGCTTTATCTTCTTTGCTTGTGATGGCTCTTGAACATGCTTTTTAATATCTTAGTTCCGATTGCTCTATTTTTTAGTTCTCCTCATCTACTCTCTTTAGTTTCTGTCATCTGAGAATATCATGTTCTCTCCCAAATACAACAACAACAACAAGCCTTTATCCCACTATATGGGGTCGTCTACATGAATCCTTTTTCTCCATCGTATTTTATTGAGTGTCACATTTTCATTTAATTCTAATAAATTGAGATCATTTTTTATACAACAATCTGAAGTCTTTTTAGGCTATACATTTCTCAACATAAGTTAAATCATCTAGCTCTCCTAACCGGATGATTAGATGGTAGGCGTTTAATGTGACCAAACCATCTAAAATGACATTCTCTAATATTTTCTGCCACTGGAGCTACACCAACCCTTTCACAGATGCATTGGTTTTGCAATTTGTCTCTCTAAATGTCAAGCCACTCATCCACCTAAGCATACTCATCTCAGCAACACTTAACTTAGTTTTAGGCTTCTCTTTTATGGGTCAATATTTGCACCATAAAGCATTCCGGGTCTCACCGCCATCTTATAAAATTTCTTTTTAAGTCTAAGTGGTATTTTTCTAACAATAGGCCTGATGCATTCGTCCACTTCAACCATCCAATTTGAATTCTACTAATAACATCCCCATCTATGTTAGTGTCACTTTGAACAATTTACCTGCAATGTCTAAAACGATGGCTCCTTTTAATGACTTTTTGTTCCTATCGTCCCTTCATCTCCCCTCTTCACTATTTTCTTTATTTTCTTTTATAGATGGCGAAAAATAATGCACTTTCAGCTATTTTGAACTTTGCCAATTGTTGATGCCTTGATGATATCTCGTGCTTTTAGTTTCCCTTACTCTAATAGAGGTACTATTTATTAGTGATGCGGGAGCGTGACATCAGCCCAGGCAGGATGGGCGGCAGAACATAAACGTGATTTCCACCTAAAACCATCCCATATCAAGATTTTTCCCGCCAAGGGGAAGGCCTGCTTTTGGGCCCCCCTTTATTGCTTTATTTGAAATAGAATTAGGGTTTTTGTTTGCCTTAATATAATTATGTTTTTTAAATCTGTTAGGAGACTTTTTGCTGGGTTTTTTATACTATTTTGAGATCTTATTTTCTTTGGAATTTTGCTGTTGGAGATTCCCATTAACGTTCTTTGTCATCTACCTTGGTCTATATTGTTGGGCATTGAACAGCGATCCTGTCTTCTATTGAGCTGCTGTGGATCCCCATGCCCAAGCAATGAAGTTCTAGTCAGACAAAGGCCATTTTCAATAACTGCCAGAGATATCCTCCGGTCACACCTAGAAACAGCCTTATGACATTGTGTCAATTGGATGATGTTGTCCGTATTGTAGCTAATAGATGTCTTTGTGAGCCCATAAATAAATAAGACGAATCAGGGCTGACATGTTTGCTACGTGGAATTGAAATCCTAGATCAGTGACGTTCATGTCCTCATATTTTTCTTCTCTTTCCAACATTTTGCAACATTTCTAGTTGCTGATCATTTCGTCTGACAATTTATGATGACTTTAATATCACAATAAACTAGTAAACTAGTTTTCATCTACTGAGTTCGGCTCGTAAAAGGCTGAGCTGGTTCTGTGCACTAGGCATCCCCATTAGCACGACAAAAGGGGTTGCCATCTTTTTAGCCACTAACGTGGCAAATTTAAGACTGTTATCGTTTGAACATCGGGATCGTCATTAGCCTTATGCACAACTTATAGTCAGCAAATCTACCCCTTATCCAAATTTTTTATACTAACTTTATCTACTCAGTTAAGGGGCGTTTTTTCTATCTTATGCTGTATATGCCGAAGACATCTGTATTTTTTCATTAATTTATTGTCAATTGACATCACTCAAATTGTTCCTTGAATATAATCATTCCCATTTATTCTTAGTATATCATCATTCTCATGTATTCTTACTGTGTGACATACATTATGTTGTTACATGGAATTCAAATCTTGTTGCCACCTTTTATTGTTGATATATTTCTATATTGTGGTTATTTTTAGCATATTCAAGTCAAACAATCCCATTCTTTACCAGAATTACAGTTCTAGTTTAAACAATCCCATTCTTTAAGTGCTTGGTTTTAACAGTATTTTTTCACTAATTTATACACAGCGCAGAAATTTGTTTTTTTTTTCTCCTAAAAAGAAATATAAAACCCCCGATTCTATTCTTTTTAATAATGTGTGACAACATCACATTATTTTATTGCTGGTTGTTTAACTTTTGTGAAAATTACATACATAACACCCAATTCTTATGGATTTATCCATCTCACACCTAAACTTTCGTTTTTACACATAGCGCTTATAGATGAAAAGATGGATTTGACTATTGAAATGTGATAATGAGTACTACTTTTCATATAATGTTTATAATTATGAAAGTTTAGGTGTGAGATAGGTAAATATGAAATTTTTGGTTGCTATGTATGTATAAGCCCCCTAACATTTTTGTAATAAAACTTTCAGGAGCTCAAATTTCGTAGGCGAGTGATCATTTTGTTAGCATTTATAGCATCATCTGGGAAAAATGGGTTTGAAGTCCTTTTACATCCGGTAACAGCTCAGCAAATCAATTTCCTGGAGCTGATCATCCAATTATTAGCATCTGAGATGGATGCAGAAATATCTGACATCGGTTTAACTCGGGACTTGTGCAAGGAGAGGTAAATGCAAATGATAACTCAAAATGATATTACCTTCGTTTATCTCTGGAAGATTTACATTCATACCTATTGATTCTCATGTATTTACAAATCTTAACGCCTAAACTTCAATTTTCACATATATGCTACTTTATTTAAGCATGAAAATGTGCATTTCACTTTTTAATAGTTAAACTGGTGGTATTTTTCATGTAAGCTTTTAACAAACATGATCATGATCATGTGGTTTATCAAACTGCTGATCATTTTTTTATTATTAAAAAAAAAATAGAGAGATGGTTGATAATGTTTTGTGAGGTGATTCTAATTCAAAATTTAATTGATTTTTTATGTATTGCGACTCATCTTATAATAAATCTAATAATTTCGAGCGAGATATCTCTTATCAAAGTTGTAAGATTAATGCTTTTGTATTAATTTAGCAGGATCTCTTTTATTAGAGAAGCTCTGATTCTACTAAATCGTTTATCATCACATCCTACCTATTCTGAGAGAACTCTGAGAGTGTTGTTAACTGGTAGCAAGCCAACCGCAAGCTTGACCATCGATGTTGCTAATAGGCTATCAAGGAGAATACAAGCTTTCCGGAAGCATTTCGGGACTAAAACCCATGTTTTGACTGAGACCGATGATCTTGCCCGATTATTTCGGCTGAAAGTATTTACTTTTCTTGGAGTTCCCGCTTCTTGAAATCTTTTGCCAAGGTACTCCTCTCACTTTACATGCTTTTAGAGAATCAGTTTTGTTGAAAAGTTTTGGTTTTTTTTTTCTTTTTAATTGTTGTTGTTTTGTAATCATCATACGCTATTGCACTTTTGCTGTATATAGTATGTGCCTATATTCTGAGGTTTAAAACTGTAGGAAATAAAACAATGGAAAGTTTTAAAAGGATCTTTATGCACTTTTTTGAGTTAATTTGCATCTCCAATAACCATTATAAAATAAGAATAAATAAATAAAGGAGAAGAAAATAATTAAAGGATGATGATCCTATAAGAAAGTATCCAGATTACTATACAAGTGTTATAGAAAAATAGATCCAATTGCACAAAATATTGATCTGTGTGCCTTGAGTTATTTATTATGTTTGCAATGGTGGATTACAATTCAGTTGTCATAAATAAATAGATTCGGGTGTTCTAAGTTCTTTGTTAACAAAAATTATATATGCGATGGCAAATTCTGCCCCCAAGATATTGAATGAAAATTGTTGGTCGTCAGTTTTCACTCTTTCTGCCTAGAACAGAATGCAATCAATTGCGTTCTGTTTAAAACTTAATTGGTGCATGCATAACGCCAAAGTCACATTATAATGTTTATAAAAAATTTAAATATTATTAATATTAACTTTCTAAAGCAATATCTTTTCATTCGTATTTTTAGCTGTGAATGACATTAAATGTATAAATGCATTAGATTGTGGTATGTATATGAATCTTGTATTGATGGTTGCTTTAGTTTTAATATGGAAAATAGATTTGGAAAGCAGTAAATGCTTAATTGCTCAAGTAAAAATGTCTAAGTTAGCATCACCGTCTCTACTTGATGCTTACCGGTAAAAGATTGAATCGAAGCAGCACCATGAAATTCTATGCATTATATGAAGCATTTTCTTTCAAAGAGATCTGTTAACGTGATGCTAAATCAAGCAAACCGCTCGCTCATCACAATGAAATTGATCGTCCAACAAATGGTACATTTTCTTTTTAGCTCGAATGATGTTATAGTTGATTAAAAAGAAACACTACACAATTAGGGCTATAAACGAGCCGAGCTTGTTTTCGGCTCGTTTGAAATAGCTCATGTTCAAAATCGGCTCGTGTTCGAAATCGACTCGTGAACAGTGTGTTCGTGTTTGACTCAATTTAAATATTCATGTTCTTGTTAGGCTTGTGTTCGGCTCGAAATTGGCTCATTAAACTAAAATTGAAAAAAATAGATGTAAAATATGTTATTCAAATCTAGATCAAATATGGACAAGAAAAACACTAACCACAATGCTATATAAGGTGTTATGATTTAAACTTAGACATAAATATATATAATATATTATTATATAAATAATATATGTAATATATTATTATATAAAAAATTATATAATTTTTTTTCGAGCCATTTCGAGCCGAACACGAGCGAATAACCTGTTATTCGTGTTCAGCTCGTTTACATTTTGAGCTTAAAATTTTGTTTGTATTGGCTCGTTAAACTTAGCGAACTAGTCGAACACAAGTTGTTCACAAACAACGAGCCAAATTGACAGCCATATACACAATGGATGCTAGTTGTGAAGTAATGTGTTATGACGTTAAAATTTCAAATAATAATAATAATTGTTCAATACAATTCAAAACATTTTAAAGTTTCACTATTTCTTGTTAATTTTTAACATCAGTTTAGAATGTTTAAAATGAGATTATTAAATATGCATGAGGTTCAAGAAAATCTATTTTATTTGAGCGTGTAACTTAAGAAGTTTGAAAATAAAAGGTTTGTGTAATGCAGAGCTGTTGCAATTTTGTTTGAGAATTAGAGTTTATTTGAAATGGCTAAAAGTTTAATAAAGATGTTGAGATGTGAAAATTATTATTATTATTATTTTGCAGCTATCACACAGATTTAATTGTAAAAGTAATTTCTTGTCACCAAAATTTCCTTTTAAAAAAAAAAAAACTCCAAACAGAGGCACAGAACAATGGCCACGGCCTAACGCAGGTAGAAAGAACAAACACTCTAAATTGGTCAGTATTATGGCCAATAACTTCGCATGATGGCATGTACCCACAAATCTCCAATGAAGCTCTGATTGAGGGCATACAATGCAATTGCTTCAACAGAAACAAATAATTATTAGATGGACAATTTACTTGGAGATAAACAAAAGAAAATATAATCTTTTTCGGAACATGCAAGTCGGAAGAAGCTCGGGTACTACACAATTCAAACAAGTAACAAGACCTAGTGATGATGATGATGTTGAACAAACCGTAGGCCGCAGTACTTGCATACAGCTGGATCTTTTAGGTCCAGGCATATGAATTCAATTGGATGACCAAGAGCCGGGTTCGAATCTGCACACCAAATGCACAATTATCATATAATAGCTTCTTCCTATTGGTTGACGCCAGAAAGCTTCTTTTTTTTTCCTGGTTTTTCTATGATAAAGAGGTTGGCTTTTCTTTAAATGAATAGAATCAATCCCAAACAATCACACAAGGAATTGAAAGGATTGGATGAGTTGAAAGAATTAATCACCTCCTTCACAGGCCACGATCCTGCCTTCAACCTTGATTGGTGGAACTTCGTTGATCAACTGCATGGGCGACTTTCTGCTGCTATCCTGCAAAAACCGCAAAATGCTTCACAAGTTTCCATATAGACTGACAAAAACCTGTGAAGTGAGATGGTTCTGACGTTACAAGCTTCAAAGATGGCAGCACAGAAACAACTACCAGAGAAGCAAGCTCCAAAAAAGTCGAGGTAGAAGAAAATGGAAGGTTATTTTGGCATTTCACACCCAAGGAATAGGGCAATGTAGAGAAGGGAAAAACAGAGAGAGCATGGTAATGAACAAAAATATGTCACCTTTATTCAAGAAATGACCCCTATTCATAGGCATAAGAGGGTACAGATGCAAGATTATATATATGTCCCTACGTTATTGGGATAACGAAGGTTTTTGGTCTTTCACAAATATGAGACAGGGTAGGAGGCTTCTACCGATCGGTCCGCTCTTTCGGCAGACCGAACAGTCAAGCTAATGGTATTGCAGTATTTTGGGAAATAGGGAACCGAGTGGTAGATAGGCCAGTCGGCCCCAGGGTCGCTCGAACAGATTTCTTTGTCTTGGCTCGGGTGGATAATAACTGGTTGATCAATATTTCCGTCCTTCGCTGCCGTGTCTTCACTTAACCGTCAGATTTATTCAAGATTCGTGCTGACAAATTTTTTGTATACAATATGAACTATGATTAAAAAGACTTAGCAAATTTCATACAGGACTCTCCGATGTCTTCAGCATGGACGGATGCTGCAATAGATTTTTGTTACAAAAAGTTTAACTTTATATATCCTCTTATGGACTGTGCAGACATATTAACGATTGTCGCATTTAGATACATACCACAATTCTTCATATATCTAAAGCCTAAACCTTCATTTTACATACATAACATTTAATTCTTTTACATATTAGCAAAAATATCACCATCACTAAATTAAAAAATTAAAATCAAATACACTTTCATGCATGGGGTTTTAATGCCAAACTATTATAAGCGTAAATATCAATATTTAGAATATTTAGATATTAGACATGTAAGTAAATAAGAATTGCATGGTATATATGAAATATTCCCTTAATGATTACGTTATTCATATCAGATAATCATTATTAAAATACAATAAGGCTATTGTACCGGTAAATTTACAAGCCTGCACAAAATCCTAAAAGTTAATTTAATGCATGAATCCCATTTTAAATGGAAAAAAATTAGTTGAAGGTCAGTTTCAGAAGGACCGTGTCCTGGTACTTTGATTAGCTACACCATTTGATTTTTTCTGTGTTTTAGCAAAAAGCTACAATTACGAATATGCTTACAAAAAAATATTCAATGTGATGTATGCTGATGTACTCCATTAGCATATCATACTGTATTGAGCATCTGATATGTGAACCCTCTTCAGAAGATTTTAAAAAGTTGAAGCGACGGACGGGTTCTTTGGTTTGACATTTTAAATACAGCAGTTTTGAAAATATTGACGTTTGATTTGAAGGAGAAGAGATGCAGAGTAAGACTTTAATTTATTTTAAACTTGCCCATGGTTAGTTATGGTGTTTTCCAAAGTAGGCCAATTTAGTTGAATTTCAAAGACATTCCAAGCCAACCACCAACCCCCACTGTTGGTAGCAACTACCGCCCACAACTAATGTTCGGCTATAAATTAGTTTGAATGATTTAATTTTTTTTAATAACCATAAAAAATTAATTACAAAGCTAAACTATATTATTTATTTAATTATTTAATTAATTTGAGCCAAATGAGCTGAGCAAATTGACCAAAATTTTTGTGTTAAGCTTGTCTATAAATCGAGCTAAAAAAAATGTTCATGTTCCGCTCGCTTAACAAACTAATCAAACACAAACTATTTGGTGAGTTGAACATTCATTTTTAGCAAAGGACGAGCTTTTTTGACAGCCCTTGTTGGCAACAAGAAATCTGAAACATTGATGGATCAAAGACGGCAATTCCCAAACACAACATTGTCATAAATTTACTGTAAAGTTCATTAAAACAGCTGAAATTATTTGTGATTTCATTTTCCATAACATATTTGGCGCATGAAATTTATGATGTTATAGTTTTTAAAGAGAATCTAAAAGAAAGCATTCGTCATGTTTTCAAGCTCAAAAAAAGCGATCATAATTTTATATTTGAATTTGTTAACATCAAGAGCTATTTATGAGGATACTGAAAATTTTCAAATAGGAAAGCCGAAATGTAAAATTTCAGTTCATTGCATCAATAAAAACCTATATATAATACCAAGTAATTTAAAATCCTACTAATTGAATAAATGCAGAAGAAAGTAACTAAAAAATAAAATAAAAAAACGTTTTTAGATTCTAGGTAACTAACCGCTGAATACAAGAATTGACCCATTCAAAAGCCTAAAATAATTGAGTAGAAAAGAAAAAAGAACCAAAGTTCAAATGAAATTCTAGTTTTTTGTAAGATGAATGAACCAATGGGTGATCTTCTGGTTAAGAAAAAAAATTGGAGTCAACATTTGAATAACAAAAAGATTAGTGAAACAAAATTTGTCAGCAAATGAACTTGGAGTTGCCAAAAGAACGATTGTGATGTTAACATTGCTAATAATGATAGTGATAAGAATTCAACTGTCAGAGACAGGACGATGTTATATCTTGAGGTTGTCTGAGGAGCAACATGTGATTGTTTGAGGAAGCATATACTGCAGTTTATGTAAAGTTGAGGAGGTTCTTGTAAAAGTTTTATCACAAAAGATAATTTCAAATCTAAATAATACCGCAATAACGCCACTATCTTGGGCCAATACAATCGCGATCCAACCTAAATAACACCATTACAACCTGCAATAACACCCACCAATACCGTCGCAAACACTTCAGCAATGCCGCACCAATACTACCCTTGCCCGCGTGATCCAACCCCAATACCACCACGATTCAACCAGCAATAACACCGAGGCCGCGGTCCTAAGCCAATACAACCGTGATCCAACCTAAATAACACTACAATACAACCCACCAATTTCGAGACGAACATGAACAGAAAAATGTTATTCTAGCCGAACATGAACACACTGTTCACGAGTCATTTTGAACACGAGCCAAATTTGAACATGAGCCAAATTCGAACGAGTCGAGACTGAGCTCGCTCTGGCTCGGCTCGTTTACAGGCCTACTGAGGAGCAACATATGATTGTTTAAGGAACCATATAATACAATTGATGTAAAGTTGAGGACATTTTTGTAAAAGTTGTATCACAAAAGAAGACTTAAAAGCCACCACTGAGCTTGAGAGACAGCAACTTAATAAAATTGAAGCCAAGCTTAATTGGTACAACAACCACCCAATTGAGTTGCTTGATAGATTCACCTAAGAAGTCCACTTATAAGTTCATGAGATGAAGACAAAGGTCAACTTAAATTTCTCAAAGACTCCTTGATGAACAAATTTCCAGTAGTTGCAAGTTCATGTTACACTAATTAATAAAAACTGGTATCAATCCATAAGAGGTTGCTCAATTCAAACCATTGTAATTTGCTAGGAGGAACTGAAGAATAATTAGATGAAGAATTCAATGATGCGGTAGCTTCTTAGAGTTATACTTCTGGAAATTAGTCTTACCATCATTTTTTGTGTACTCACATAAATAAGATTGTATTACCAAATTTTATTATTTATTTATCTTCTCTTGAGCTTAGATGTAATTAAAATTTTGTTTTGAATGAATTAAAAGTTTCTCTTCATCATTTTGTTTGTGATGAGATAACCTATAAGTTCATATCTTACTTCCCAATTTATTTAAATGATCAACTTTGCTCGTAAGTAGTCAAACTTCGTTGAAAGCCTTCTTTTGCTTTTAAGTCAGCCTTTAATGGGAAGTCAGCCTTGAAGGTATTTGCCAACGTTGAATAGGTCAAAGTCAACACAACATTTGAGCTTTCCAAGTTGATACACGATGATTATGAAAGATATCTCATTTAAGTGACTGCGCAGTTGTGACTTGATCTGTTGAGATCTTCTATGGTCCCGTGTAAATAACAATATGCAGCGATCATCCTAACAAAAATTTCCACAAGTATGAGGTAAGTGCTTTCTTTTTGATTGGGAAAGTTGGCAAAACAAGATTTTCTCAATCCAGCAAGGCGTGGAACGCTTTTACAAAGCCACATTGAAAAGTGGTTGATGACACTTACATGAACAAAAATGAAGACCATTGAAAGAGTGGGAAAGTAATTTGTAACTTTGTCTAATCTTCAGTGGGAAGTTCTTACCCAAAAGGTCAATTATACTTGTTTAATGAACTGTAACGAATTGTAGTTTCTAATGAATTTGTTAATTCTAATAAGATTTGTGAATGTAATTTCTATTTAGGTAATAAATTATTATGATTGATAACTTAAGAAAGTTTTAATTCAAAATAGGATTGAACATTTGAATAACTTAATAGGTCTTACTCGATTGTCATTCCCCAGTGTAGCATGTATCATTTTAGAATGTCACATTGTCTAGACAAGCCTCATTTTATACCAGTGTTTTTTATATGTTCAAATAAATCTAAGATCCCCTTTCAAGGAAATTTAAGACTAGCTGCTAAAACAGCCTTTTTATTCTACATGAAAATTTCATCATAAAAGGGGGAACTAAGTTTTGGGACTTAACTAAGTCTTTGTTTAGATACTTTAGGGGTTAAACTTGTTTTATATGATTTTATAGAATTCAAAAGAATACTGATTAAAGCAGTCGTTAGTTAAGCTTGGGGAATAGAAAAAAATAAAATAAAGAATTTCTAAATACATAGAGAATTGCTCTCCATCGATAACCAACTAGTAAGAGTAAGTGACTTGACAAATAACAATATGATGGCAAGTTAAGAGTCAATTTATTTTTTGTCTAGAGTGAAACTAATGATTTAAGTTCAGTGTTAGGGCGACTTAATCAAGTATAGATTGCTCATCCACTTTATGGTGGTAGCTTACTTGGAAGGAGTAATCTCACACTTTTTGATTGTAGCTTAATTTGAAAGTTTCCTAATAAATTAAAGAGTTCACAAAGATGAGTTCTGAGAACAAATCGATGCTAAAGAACTAGAGAGAAATGCACTTCGTCCAACAAAAAATGATTGAAAACATATGGTGTCAATAAACTACTTCTTAACCTCATTGCTATCCCAAAATAGTTGTCTAAAATTGATGTCTAGACACTAGTGTATCATGCCTAACTCATTGCCCTATGACTCAAAACTCCTTCTCAAGTGCCACTAAAGTTGAAGGTTGGGCTTGATTCAATTGATTGATGGTGCACATTTCTCATGGTTCAAAAAAAATTCAGGTGACTTGTACATTGCATGCCCATGGAGGAGTAAGCTCATTCGTGTTCACTAGCTATGCTTGATGCAAAAATATTCTAAATTAAGTGGAGATGATGACTAGTGTAGAGCACTTCCCTGTGTGAACTGCATCATGGGCACTTTTAAGAAGGGGACAAATATAATCGAGAAGGAATAACTTTAGTGGATATCTTGGAAGATATAATGGTAGAAAATTCAAAACTAAAAATTAAAGCACAAGAAATCAAAATATTAAAACTAAGAGGATTGGGAGAATAAAAAGCTTGTTAGAAAATATAGTCATGAAAATTAGTGGATGTTGGTGGTGGTTAAGACTCAGCTAATCTATTAATCTTTGCTGTAGTAAAAAAGAGAGAAAAGAGATTCTTTTTAGAAGAACAAAAAGCTGAAAAAGTATGCAAAGGAGTTCTAATTGAACCACTTTTCATTGAAAGTATAAGATCTACTTAATCTTTCTTTTCAACAAAAATGGGTTCAAAATATTCTTAATCCCAAAGATTTCAATTTGAAAGGGGCATTTACATACATACCACTCAATTCCTATGAATTTACATATCTAACAACTAAACATTGCTTTTTTACACCCAAACATTTCATATCGTATAAAAAATACCACCATTTTAAATTTAAAAAAAATGAAATACAACACTTCAATGGTAGGGAAGGTAGTATGTATGTGTTATACATAGGAATTGAGTTGTATGTACGTAATTTTTCCAATTTGAAATTGAAATTTGAACAATCAAATTGAAGAAAGAAAACTGCGTATCTAAGATTTATATGAGAAGAAAATTTCCTTTAACAATTGTTTCAAACATAAATAGAGATGAAATGTTGGACTCGCATAGACTTTTAAGTAGTTAAATCCTTTATTCAATAAAAGATAATCGTTTACTTTGGTAAAAAAAAAACTTTAAGGTGTTCAAATGCAAAAGAATTTTCCTGACTCCAGCACTTGGTTTTAAAGTAGTTTTAATGAAGTAGATTTGGTATACTTAGGTTATTTCTTCACAAATCTGCTGCAAGATAAACATAGAAAAATCAGGTTAACTAAGCCATCGCTGCATTCAAGTTTCAGCAAACCAAACAGACATCTAGCCATTAAATTCTTAAAAAAAGGTAATTGGACAAGAGCAAAAACAAGCCAATCATGAATGTCCCAGAAATCCAAAATTCTAAAAAAGAACCAACTCAACCAATTAAACTAAGGTCCTATTTAATCGCTTGAATTTACAAAACAAGCTTTGAAAACAGAATTTACTAGATTCTAATTTGGTTCAACGTAATTAAAAATCAATATAATTTTGAAACGCCATCAATTTCTACAACACGCTTTCTATCCAGCCTAGCAACGAAATGATCCGTTAACAAAAATAAGAAAGTCAAAACACAAATAAGAAAGTGAAGCACTGCAATAAGCGCCACATATATCTCCGCCAAACCCTAGATTTCCCCTGGAGACACGGATCCTCTTAACCAAAACCTAAGCAACCACAAGTGCGCTCATAAGAAGATAAACAGAGAAATCAATCTCCGATATCTAAGCTAGATGGACGCTTCATAGATGAAGATTGAAGAGAGAAGGTGTATCCGAGTAATACCTGCATCCATTTAGCAGTGTGCTCGCCAACAAGAGAGTTGATTGCCCGGGAGCTCCATTTCCCAGACAAGGTGAAGCGATCAAGGGTTTTGAAGAGGCTCGAAAGTCCCCCGGCGGCCATGTTTCAGCTCCGGCGATGATTACGACGCGATTGGCGATGGTAGAATCGCTTATTCTTGTAAGCCGGCTCTTATATTCGTAAGGGGTGCTTGGTAGCAAACTTTAATCTAAATTCAGCTCAATATTAAAAAAAATAATAAAATAAAATTCAACAGTTCTTCAAATCTAAGGACATTTTGGGGCAGTTTATAAAACTAATCTGACATGTTCAGGTAAATTGCGTTTTGACAACTTATGAGTTTTCAAAATGCTGAAAACAACGTTTTCACACCGCACGCGGTGACAGCTTTTTGGATGCAGTCTAACTTTTCAAAAATAAAAATAAAAATTTGTAGTAGCCATCGCACATAACTTATCGACAGATTATTTTTAATCAGTTTTTCCAATAATTCTCTCTCGATCTGTGTTTTTTTCCTTTGTTCATTTATTGTATAATGTAAATACTGATTTATCAAATCCGATTGTAATGTTGATTAAATGAATTTGCTCCGTTGTTGCTTAAAAAAATTATGATCAATTAAAATTATTTATAAAAATGATAGAAAATATTTTTGGTCTATTGTTCAAAGGGATGGTGATATAGATGAAAATGTTATTAGTAGAATTCAAGTTGGTTGAAGTGGAGGAATGTTTTGGGTCTATTGTGTGATAGATAAGTAACGCTTAAACTGAAAGGAAAACTTTATAAGATGGTGGTGAGGCCTACAATGCTCTATGGTGCAGAATATTGGCCTTTAAAAGAGAAACATAAAACAAAGTTAAGTGTTGTTCAGACGAAGATGCTTAGGTGGATGAGTGGGCCTACAATGCTCTATAGAGACAAAATGTGAAATGAATATATCCGTGATAGGATTGGTGTAGCTCTGATTGCGGACAAGATTAGAGAGAGCCATCTTAGATGGTTTGGTCACACTAATTGTCGTCCATCTAATGATCTGGTTAGAAGAGTATATGTTGTAGCTTTAACTGATGTTAAAAAAGGCAGAGATAGACTTAAACAGACTTAGGCATATTGCATAAAAAATTGAACTTAATCTATTAGAATTATATGAAAATATAACGCTCAATAGAACGCGATGGAGAAAAATGATTTGTAGCCGACACCACTTAGTGGGATAAAAGTTTATTGTTATTAATATATTAACAAGTCAAACACGACCTACGGTATATTTAAACGAGCTGAACACGAGCCAAGCCTCGAGTCATTTACACCCCTACTAATGAGTAACTGCTCTTCTGGAATTTACAGTTTCGCTACATAAATAATAAATTTTAATATTTTTTCTCTATAAAAATAATATATATCAACATTGTTTTTTAACTATTGTTTATAATTTAAAACGAAAAATTGATTTTTTATGTTTTTTTTAAATATAGAGCCAACTCATGAGCTAGCTAGACAGTCAAGATTAGCTTGAGCTTGACTTTATAGCTCATCAAGGTTAGTTCACGAGCCAATCAATGCATCGAGCCCGAGCTGGCTCACAAATTGGTTTGGCTCGCTCCCGCCTTTACCTAAGGTTTGTTTAAACATGAAATAACATGATATATTAAATTTTCCTTCCAAATTTTGCTGGTTTAACCTTATAATTGTTCAATTAGCCTTAAAATATGATGTAAAATGCATATCATGTTCTATGAACTAAAAGTCAACAATCAATCAAGTTAAAAAACACATCTAAGGTACAAATATCTAAGAGCTTCATATTTAGTACATTTTTTATGTGACTTAGAAATACAGAGTAATATTCACATACATAAAAAAAAATGTAGATATTAAATATAAAAATAAAAAAGAACATTGTCATATCCAGTACAAGCTTTAAGATTCTCATTAAACCAACAGCATTTCTTATACAGGATAAATAACTTATAAATAATTTCATATATGCAAAATTATGTTTACATAAGAGGCCCTACAGACCAAATTAAATATATAAAGAAAAAAAAGATAAAAAAAAAATATTACATCTATCACAATAACAAGTTGGATAATCATGTTGTTGGCAGATAAAATGAAATCCTCGCAGGGAAAATGTCTGTAAGGAGGAACCAAAGTCCCTCAAAAAACTGTATCGAAGGGTTGCCAACAATCAATCTTCATCATCAGAATTGGAAAATGTTATTTTTGAGGCCTTGGGAGCATCAGCTGTGATTTCTTTGAAGTGTGCCCCATAAAGCTTCGACTCCTATGGAAGAGAACAGACCATTGTTATTCTAAGTGCATAAAGACAGCAAAATGCAGGAGAAGGAAATGGTTTCAATGGCATGAAACAGACACAGCTTGCAATGAAATTAGAAGAAAATGGGTCAGGATTTTCTGATCAAATCTTTAGGATGATTCAGACATGTACCACTCAATTTCAGATGTATTTACATATCAAACATTTAAACTACTTTTCTAACATATATGCCATCTTAACTATACATGAGAAAGGTGTATTTCAGTTTTTAAAAAGTTTAAATATTGATATTTTTAATTTGATATGAAAGATTTGGGTGGTAGAAATGTGAAAAAACAAAGCTTGGGTTTTAGATATGTAAATACATAGGAAATCGGTGGTAAATGCCCAAACTTCTCATTAAGATGGATTTCAAATACATTAGATTATTGATTGCCTGTGAACAGGCGAACAGCAGTCATCTCAACACAAATCCAACGGCTTTTAGGCCAATTCTACAAAACTTTTTTCTTGTGTTCAAGTATCAAAAAGTTTCAGGATGACTAATGACCCAACAAAGCTTCAAATCCTCCCCAGTAAACCATGAAATTGCACCGTACACCTATGTCTTAGAAGGCTCGGAACAAATCCAATATACTTTGCAAAAACACTCGGGTACTAATAATACTTGTCCCAGACTTCCAAACTGAATTTCAAGCAACTGCATAAACTTGAGTACTTTTACCATACAATTTTTAATAGCAGTTGGTGGTGGAAATGCAATTTCAGAGAAGACATGAAGCCAACGCAAACAGAAAATCATACCAAACAAATATCTTGTAAATTGACTAACACAACTTGTGCCACCATTTAATAAGAAAATAAAAATCACATACCTTTTTCTTTACATGAGTTCCAAATTTTGTAAGATTTGAGGGAATAATTTGCCCGGCCTCTCTGAGAACATTTACAAGTTCGCCAGCAAGGGCCTGCACATAGTTACGAAACATTTGCATATAAAGAAAAATTTACATCGAATGACATAACTATATACTAAAAACTGGAGCCTTGAAAATGATAGGTTACCTTATTTTCCTTTGTGAAGAAGGTATGTGCAACTCCCTTCTTACCGGCTCGTCCCGTCCGCCCTATTCTATGGACGTAATCTTCAGTCGTCAAAGGGAAGCTATAATTGATCACCACTTCAACATCAGGAATATCCAAACCTCGAGAAGCAACATCAGTGGCAATCTACAGCATATTTGGGATAACATAATGTAAACGAAGATTATTATTTAACATAAACATTATGTAATTGCTTTGCAACATGATAACATAAATGCAGAAATATTTTAAAAAAAAAAGAATCTCAAAGGAATATTTTACTATAAAAAGGCAGAACAAGATTCAAAGTATGTCTGCTTGGTAATCTTCTGATCTTACAACAAAAATGATATTATTTTGGCTTCAATCTTTTTCTTGAGGTAATTTCAATCCAATTCAACTTGCTTTGTTCAATCAAAATGAGCTAGATTGCCAACTTTTTTTTTGGGTTGGACCCTGCGAGCTAGTGCTGAGCTCAGCTTATCAGAATCATCCCCATTGTTGTATATTTAAACGAGTCTGACCTCGGGTTGTATAATATGAAAATCTTTCTTCTTGAAATACAACGAAATTTTAGTACTAAATTTGAATTTGCTCAAAATAGAAAAGATTAAGCCAAATTACATTTTATTTGGTTTGGATCAATTTTTGTAAATGTTTTGTTGGTTTGATTTTTTGAATTTACATTTAAATTTCACTGATCAATCCAAACTGATCGATTGAAACCCATACTTAGTCTTTGCAACATTTAAATTGAGTAAAATCAGCTCTGCAAAAAAAAGAGTATCTTCAGCAAATTAAATATTATTGATAGTAAAATTAATGTTACAAAATTGGATTCCCTTAATCCAACTTTTCATGGCAGGAGCAAAGAGTAAATTATGTAGGAAACCACCCGAAAAGCCGCCCTTTGCTGTCTTACAGTCCCCCACTTTGCCCCTTCATTGCCTTCATCAGAAAAACAACAAACCTTCTGTTTTCCTGTTGTCCCCTGGCTATTTCAGCCTTTCTTGTCACGTCTCTCCACTCTACTTGCTACCCCACTTGCTGTTCTCGATGTCCCAGTCCTCCGCTTAGCTGCCAACGTGAATCCAACCCCCCTTTTGCTGTCCCAACCAACCCCATTCCATTCAGCCACCTATTTCCGCTCCCCAACCGCCTAACCGACGACCTCCACCACCCAAATATTGAGCTCAAGTGCGAGTTTGTATCGTATTTGCATTTTCTATTATAGTTCGATTTAACTCTGGAATCAATCTCATTATATATTCATCTCCATTTCATTACAATATATATATGTGTGTGTGTATATATATATATATATACGAAAAATATGTCGACACAAATCTCGAGGCAATCCAACGGTCAAATCAAATGACGATCAAACGGAAGAATATACCGGCGACCAACAACTCTAGAACAAGAAGAGCTCCTTGAAGCCAAGCCTAAGGGTCAAATCATTAAAAGGTCTGACAATCGACCAAAGGTTAACCAGTCAAACCAAGACGCGACAATCGACTAAAAACCAACGAGATGGATCAAGGGAAAACGATCGACTGTGCACCCACCGATCGTTGAGATCCACACCGATGTTATAAGTCTACTTGTCATTTAATATACCTGACACATGTAATGTACTAAAAGAACCCCCTCAGAGACAAATGATTAGAGGACATACTTCTAATTATAAAACTCATACCCATAAGTCTATAAATAGAGCGTCAATTTTCAAATAAAGATTATGCACTATTTACTATTATGGCCCGGTTAGGCCTGAATGCATAGTGCGGACCCTACGAAATGACCTGCTTATTTCATAGGCCCCATTCTCCGATAGTTGTTGCCCGTTTGGGATTGTGAGATTCACTCACTGTCTTGTGGCTTAGCAAGAACTTTGAAGGCATCAGGACTATCCTATGAGATAACCATCCTTTGTGACCCCCTCTTATTAGTCATCACTTAAATGAAAGCAGAACTACTTTAATCAAAAGTATTTTTGGGCATCGCCCAAGATGTAATTAATCAAATGGGATGCGTCCCTTTGGGAGTGCTCTTGAACCCGGAACAAATACACAAATTTGGTTCTATGGTTACTTGGGTAGCTTATGTAGGCATTCTTTCATGGATGTTGGGTTTAATGTGTCTCGAATTGATCCTATTTGGACGTACACACTCGACGTATCGCACGAGGTTTACCTCAAAGCTATCCAGGTGCATCGCACGAGGTTTACCTCAAAGCTATCCAGGTTCTTTCAAAATTTGTCTGCCTAATCTATGTCTTATTTCCCTCTTTTTCTATCCTCCCTCTTCTAAAAATAGTTCTAACGATTCAAGTAAGAGTGTTCTTTGAAAGGGAATCTTAAGACGATGATTAGACAACCTGGCAACTCCGACTTTACAAAAAAAATCGAAACACATATTTTAAACTATGTTCAATTACCCTCTCCAATAATTTTGAAGTATGACACGTCAACTTAATTCCTCTATAGTTTCCACACTCTTGTGCATCCCCTTTATTCTTAAAAAATAGGGACCAAAATACTCTTCCGCCACTACTCAAACATCTTTTTAGTTTTTAAAATAATATTAAAGAGTTTAGTAAACTAAGAAACTCCTAGATCTTCTAAATATTTACACTTCAATTAAGATGTCATCAAGTCCTTCTGATTTTCCACCATTAGTTTTCTTTAAAGCCTCAACTTTTTTACTAATGGATGATAAAAATAATGTGTTTTATTATTATTAACAAGATTAAAATAACTAAGATCAATCGTGTTTTCCAAAACTTCATTTAAAAGTTTATTAAAATAGCACATTCACCTAGGTTGAATATCTTCTTTTGAGAAAATAACTTTTTGATTTTCATATTTCATATACTTGAATTAAATCTTTACTTTTTTTACTCTTTGTTTGACTAATTTATATATATATATATATATATATATCATCTTTAGTATATATAATCTATTATAAAGATCACTAAAAGCAGAATTTTTAGCGTCACAAATTGTTCTCTTAAACTCCCTATGGGCAACATTTTTTTTTCCAATACTTTTACATTTAAACCAATTTTTATAATAGAATTTCTTATATTTTATCTTTTCTTGCATATTATTATTCCACCACCAACTATTTTTATTTATTTATTTATTTCCTTTTGATTCTCAAAGTACATCTTTTACCACTTATTTAATAGTGTTTGTTGCTTTATCTCACATAGAATTCGCTTCTTCACGAATATCCCAAATCTTTAAATTTTGAAGTTTGCTCGTATAAATAATTTTATTTGAGGCTTTTAGATGCCCTCATCTAATTCTATGACAATGTTTTTTTTTGTATTTTTATCTTACAACTCTTCACCATAAAATTCAAAACTAATAATCGATCTTGAGTATTTAAAATTTTACTTGGAATGACCTTAAAATATTTAGACTCTCGACGACCTTTTTTTTCTCATAAGAATATAATCAATCTGTATTTTATTAGATTCATTCTTATAAGTAATAATATGTTTGTCTCTTTTCTTAAATAACGTATTAGAAATAACAAAGTCATACGCTAAAACAAAAGCTAATATAGTTCTACCTTTTTCATTAATCGCTCCAAAACCTTAACCACCATGAATATGTATAAAATCTTCCACCACTCTATCAATATGTCCATTTAAATCTCCTTCAATAAAAATTCTTTCTTCAAGAGGTCATTTGTATTAATTTCCTAGATCATTCCAGAATTTTTCTTTTGAACCTATATCTAAACCTATTTGAGAAGCATAAGCAATCACAACATTAAAAATCTTAGTATCAACACCAATCTTTAGAGCTATAATTATATTTCAAATTCTATTAATTTTTATAATATTATTTTTCAAACTATTATCTATAATTACACCTACATCATTTCTAGTGTGACTCCTACCTGAATATTAAAGTTCAAAACCTAAGCTATTTCTCCAACCCATTAGTTCTTGAATACATAAAATAATTGTCTTCATATGAACCATAATATCAACTAATTTCATTAATTTATTTGTGAGAGTACATATACTTCAAGATCATATCCTAATATTAGTTTCATAAACTAACTTCTTTATTTGCATCCAACCGTAATGTCGGAACCCTTGCTTGACATTACACCTAGGCGTCGGTGTAACAGTCATTGCACACTTAGATATATAGACAAGCACATAGATCTTTGATTTGTAGGATTTATATATATAATTTAATGGGAATGAGAAATGAAAATTTCCACAAACAAAAAACCATCGCGCCCCTTCCCTCTCCATCACTCTCGGAAAAGTAACAAGAAAAAGCACATAAATAAGTAGCAAGCTTAATACCAATTGCATTCAATATAAATTATTTCACTTTACTTGAAGATACTCTAACAATTGCAAAGTAGAAAAGTCTGTTTAAATTATATCCAGTCAAACAAAAATTACTCTCACTCAGCTCAACAAAGTCACAAACAAAAATTGCCAAGCATCCAACATAAGAAGTAACAATAGAGTAGATTTCTTTTTATTATAGCCACAAAATCAAATATTAAAAGATTGAAAAAATCAAATCATGGAACATTTACTCACAGCCTAACATTAACGGACAACCTTAAATGCTTAGAGGACCTCTTTAAGCAAGCAATTGGAAGATGGTAACGCAGCCCTATTTTTGGTCAGATAAAACAGAAAAAAATATGTGTCATAATGGAGAAGCCATTCTTCTTGCAAACAAAGCCTGTAGTTATGCAGAGAAGTTCAGTGATCTCCATTGACGCAGTAATCCATGACTCCTCTGATTTATTAACTTCCACCTCCTTACAAAACAGTAATAACATCAATGGGATGACAATGAAAGCTACTAGCCTCAAGCAAAGCGGATGTTATTTTATTATAGCTCAAGTTAGGGCTTTCAAAACGGCTCATTGTTCGTGAACAGCTCGTGTTTGACTCGTTCGCTAAGTTAACGAGCCAAACACGAACAAAGATTTGTTCCTTCGTGTTCGGCTCGAAATACTACTCATTAATTATATATATATTGATGAGTATTATTTTTAAAAAATTTAACTAACAACAAGGCTAAAAAAATTTCTAATCAATTAAAATTATTAATTAAGAAAATAAAATAAAAATTATTAAATTAGATTCAAATAATGTTTTAATATAAATAATAACTTTTAAATCTTGCCCCAACCCTTAACATCTGGCTATGTGATTAGGGTTGTCAAAATGACTCTTTGTTTGTGAACAGCTCGTGTTCGGCTCGTTAAGCAAATGAGTCTAACACAAACACACTTTTTGAGCTCAAAATATAAACGAGCCGAACACGAGCTCAAGTCAATGGAGGTTTTTTTACCTGTAACTTCTTCTCAAGTTGTTATTCCTACAGTTGTTGAACAGTCTACAACTTACATGACAACAGATAAATGATCAAACACCCCATAATGAACTTGTCACTAATGAACCTACATTAGATGAACCAAATGAAGTTGTACCTAGAAGGTTTCAACGACAAAGAAGGTTTGCTACTTCTGATGATTATGTGGTTTATCTACATGAGTCTGAATTTGACTTGGGAGTCAATAAAGATCCAATTTCATTTTCACAAGTCATAGAAAGTGTGAATTCTTCTAAATGGTTAGATGCAATGAAAGATGAGTTGAAATCGATGGATCACAACAAAGTTTGGGATGTCGTTGAATTGCCTGAAGGTTGTAAAAGAGTCGGGTGTAAATGGGTCTTTAAGACTAAGCGCAACTCAAATGACAATAATGAACGATATAAAACCAGACTTGTTTCTTTATAGTCGATGTCATCTTTTTGTGTAAAACCTTTAGCAACAAGTCTGGTTTTATATCGTTTATTATTGTCATTTGAGTTGCGCTTAGTCTTAAAGACTCATTTACACCCGACTCTTTCAACCTTCAGGCAATTCAACAACATCCCAAACTTTGTTGTGATCCATCGATTTCAACTCATCTTTCATTGCATCTAACAATTTAGATGAATTCACACTTTCTATGGCTTGTGAAGATGAAATTCGATCTTCATTGACTCCCAAATCAAATTCAAACTCATGTAGAAAAACCACATAATCATCAGAGGTAGCAGACCTTCTTTGTCGTTGAGACCTTCTAGGTACAATTTCATTTGGTTCATCAAATATAGGTTCATTAGTGACAGTTTCATTATGGGGTGTTTGATCATTTATCTGTTGTTCATGTAAGTTGTAGACCGTTCAACAACTGTAGGAATAACAACTTGAGAAGAAATTTTAGCTCGTGTTCGGCTCGTTTACATCCCTAACTCAAGTCAATGGAGTTTTTTTCTTATAACTTTTGTAATTATATTGAGGCATTTACAAAGTAAAATCATCAAATGGCTAGATAAAATTTCCCATTAACGTGTAAATCATTATTTTCCTGCGAAAAGATTAACCATCGATTGAGTTTGACGCTTGAATTCAGGAGAGAGTATCCAGTTACACAAGTTTGACGCTTTATTTCTTTGATGAATTCTATCTTCATTCTCCCCTTCTTAATATACTTTTTCTTTATTAAATGAGTGATATTGTGTTTAAGTTTGATTTTTTCCAATATAATTTTTTGTAAATTACATAAATCTTCAATCACATATATGGCATTCAAGATCTTTAATTTTAATAATAAATTTATAACGGGCAGCCACAAAACTGTCATCCAATTATTTTCTATCTTTATGTGACTTAAACAATAGTAATTGTAACTTAATAATAGCTTGAGTCTTGTGAAAATTTTGTGTTTTTTGTGAGATTTTCTGGTCCACATGTCAGATCTACAATGAAAATCCTAGTCCGTAAGATGTCTTACACCATCCACCCTGATCATCATCAGCATCAAAATATAAAAACTTGTATCACATAAATCAAGGGTGAGAACAAAGATTTTCTATTGCTTGCATAAAAAAAACACTAATTTTGTAGGAAATTTTCAACTTAAACATAAAAAATCACTAAGTGATTTTCATTTCATTAGCAAAAAAAAAAAAAGAAATTCAATGAAAATAAAAAAGGAATCTAACACTTTATTGTATTCGTAGCGTACCATTAAGGGGCACTTCCCCTCCTTGAATAGAGAAAGAGCTTTTGTTCTATCATGTTGAGCCTTATCCCCATGCACTGAGACAGCCTTCCACCCTCTAGAAGCAAAGATTTTTTAGTTAAATATCCAAGAACCATGGCTTAAGAAGCAAAGATAAGTAGATAAAACAACTTTACTCGGCTAATACAGCGCTAACACCTTGTTTTCTAGGCCAATTTACCAAACACAATATAGATAAAAAAAACGAAGCAGTATACCTCCGTTGAAGCATATTCTCCACGCGAACAGCTTCCTTCTTATACAATACAAAAACAAGAACCCTATTTCTGTAAAACAAGAACAAAATAGCTAAATTAACAACAAGAAGAAGCAAAAGAAACATTTCAAGATTAAAACAAAGTTCTATGCAAACTGTAAAAAGAATGACGAAGAATGTGACAAAGGGGTTCATGAAGCACTGCAACATTCAAATCCAATTTAGGCAAGTCACAAGCCAAAAATATAGAACATGAGCCCTTAAGAAAGAAAGGTATAACTTAGGGTCTGCTTGGGATCACTTTCTGTTTTTTATTTTTGTTATTATTTTTAGTTTATTTTATTTTTGTTTTGTTTCTTGTTCTATGTTTTTAGAAAACATGTATGGTACTGTTATGATTTATATATTTTTTAAAAATAAAAAATAAAAAATATGTTTGGTTGGGTATTTTTTATTTTTTTTAGAAAAAACTTATACTTTTATAAAATGGTTAGATCCATGTGCGTTCTAGTGGGCAGCAGCTGCAACTGGTAAGAATCGTATGCGGCCGGCGGCGGCAACGGACAACAGCTGGCAAAGGCTAGAGTCGGGTGACTGGAGGTGGCGAGTAGCGGCGGCGACATATGGGGGCCGGCGGAAGCAGCGGCAGGAGGTGGCAGGCGGCTGGCGGGCAGTGTCAGGGGTTAGCTAAAAGCGAACTGCGGCAGAGGGCGGTATGCGACTTAAAACTTATTTGTTTACATGTTTTAATTTTTTTGTTAAAGCAACTTAACATTTCAAACAGACAAACTGAACAGATAGTTCTTGGACACAACTATATGAACATGAAACCCTTTTTTTACAGCAAAGATGCATGAGAAGATTAGTTTCGAAATTAAAAATAATAAAGCCTTGCCATTCTAAAAGTGAATGAGCCGCCAAGAAATCAATCAAATCATTCAGTATGATAGCTTAATTACAAAATGACAAAGTCAGTAGGCACAGCTAAAATAGGCAGGATAGAGTTAACACCACAATAAACATGTAATATGGCAAAAGCAAACGATCTAAAAGTATATGCTTAAAAAGTCTATTACTATAGTTTTTCTTACAAAATCGTCGCTTTTCACTTCAAGTAAGCTTGAATAATACAAATTCTTAACTAACCAGCTGATTCACACAAAAATGCTCTTACTGTACCTATGTGATTGATGATACTTCTCTAACAAAGCAACCAAACGAGAATCCCGAGCTCTATCTTCCAACACCTAAATTAAGAAATGAAAGTTACACTTATTGGCACAATCTTCAATAAAAGATATAAAGATGGAACAAGAACCTCTACTATTTGCATCACATCATGATTGGCTGCCAAATCTTCTGATCCAACAACTACCTGATGAAGAAAACGAGAATGAAAACCTACATTCAATGATCAATCGATGAAAAAAATGAACAAAAGATGTACCTTGACGGGATTTGGATCCATAAATTCTTGTGATAACTGGTGGACAGCGAGAGGCCATGTCGCACTAAACATGACCATCTGGCGTACTGCATAAGACGATGATATAAGTATATGTGGTGCCATAACAGTTGAAATGTTCTAGAGATTAGCAAATTAACGAGTTACATAGCCAAAACACCGTGTAACTTTGAATAGTATTTAAACAGCAATCATAGGGGAGAAAAGATTGAAAATTGTTACCTTAAGAAAATGTTAGATTAGTAAGAAATACTTTTATTAATTGATTATATCCTCAAGATTGAGAATAGTCTCTCCTCCTTTCTACTACTACTTTCTTCTTGTTTGCCCATGTATAAGCACCAATATTGAATTAATAATATAATAACAAATAGTTACTCTAGACATAATATCAAAGCACTGGGTTTGTTAACCTAGATAACATTTACCAGCCCGTCACCCAAGCTTGCAAAATCCGACCTCACAACCACCACCAAGATGTTGTCCCAATCTCTCCCTAGCTCAATTTGGTCACCATAGCCCTACTAATACTTTTAGATAGGACCTTGCCTCTTTCAGAAGAACTCATTACCACCTCATTTAAAGCATGATATTGTTAAATGCAGAAAGGATACATTAGAAAGATAGTACGAGACATATTAAACTATTTATCATTATTTTGCAGACAAATTTTCATATATATTGTTAATACATTTCTTTTCCTTCACCAACTTGGAGGATTCTGAAATTGACGAGATCACAGACAGTATCATAAATATTAATGTCAACAAATTCATCTAGATATTTGGAGAAAATATGATTTAGATCTTATTAAGGATATGGTAGAAAAGTACTGCTTGGAGATTCTAGATAATAAAACTAATGGAAACATTCCATTGTACTTAAAATTTATGAATTAATCAAATGATTGTGCCATATCACATATAACCAACCAATAAACCAAAACTGCTAGTTAAAAGTTACACAAAGTTGAGAATGAAACAAAATTTATTGGAGGGAGAACTTGCCAAACTTTTTCACATCTTTGTTCAACTACTCTAACTCTAATCCCTAATGTTCCGCCAACTCCAGCATGATAAAAAATTGAACTTGCCCGTGATTATGAGCTTTTGATCATTTTTTGGCTAAAGATGAGCTTGTACCAAGGTCCAATATTATGCTAAGAAGTCTTTAGTCATGATTCTTACCACCCAATATCTACAGATGAAGAAATAGGTGGTGCTGGCTCAACTTATAGCATTAATTCCCACTCTATAACAGCTTGAGCGTGTTTTTATCATTTTTTTTGCCACTACGTGACTACAGGATATTCTATGATACTATTTCAAGCATTATATGACATCCATTGTTCCACAAGCTCAAATACTCTGCCTCCATATATTATTCTTTAAGTTCAAAAGGCAAATAAATGATTATAAAGATGTTAATGAACAAATTTTACTACCATTTACACTATGCCCGCTAGACTTCCAAGCAAAAGGTTATGCGTAACTCTGCAAGAGATAAATTTTGTGGAGCACAAGAGAATCAATGTAGCACTAAAAGTAAGGTTTAAGATTTATTTCAATTATTTCATTTAAATTGGGACTTATATATGTATTTTAATTTATATAATGATAGATTATATTTTTGTATAATATATAGTTTGGAATTTGAGTTAGAATTAGATTTCATTACAATCTTTTCGTTGCAACACTATTTCAATAAATAAGGGTTATTTGCTTGTACTTTGGAACACCTACAAAATCAATTGAATCAAAGATATATAACATAATCTCCTCTCAGGTAGAAATTCAGATATTTTCTATCCTCTTCTCTCTAGCCTCTCTCACCTAATGTAGGATTTTTCATTCTTGAGTCCCTCATTTACATCAATAAAGCTTGCCAATCATAGTGACTTGAAGGGGAACAAACTAGTGTGCATGAAATTTAATATAAAATACATTAAAAACACAGCAAATTAATCAATTAATAAAAAATCCTGCAACAAAACAATCACGCTATAATGCCCCTATAAAACAAATATTTGATACCACCGATCAAATAAACAAAAAAAAAAAAGTCATCAACTCAGGAATTGCCAACAACACCTAACTAGTAGGATAAGGCGCAAGCAGTCATGTCAAGTCCAATTAGCCCAACTAAATTAACAGAACTTGCTTCACCAGATTTTAGCTGATGAAAACAGAAGCGCGGAACTTATTAGAAGGTACAGGTAGGTTATAGGGAGGTTACAGGGGGTATAACGCAGTTTTAATATCCCAAAATCCTAACTGTAAACGCAGCTCTGCGTACGCCTTATGTACGCAAATTTTTTTCCACCAATTTTTAAAGAATTGCATGGCTTGACAAACACCTTAAATGAAAAGTTAGCAGAGTTGTCTCAAACCTGAGGATGTTTGATTCAATATGGAACGAACTTCTGGTTCGAATCCCATGTCAAGCATTCGATCAGCTTCATCAAGAACCTGTAGGTGATAAGAACATGACTGATGAAAAATGTAGCTGGTGGACTCTAAGCAAAAACTAGATTAAAAAAAAAAAAATCTAGGAGATACAACAGCTAAAGAAACATGTAGCAATGGACAAAAGACCTAAAGCAAGGGTAGTCAAGATCTTGACAAACATGTCCTAGACAATATAAAAAACTAAATTATTTAACAAAATAAAACTCCTTCACCTGAATATGTTAAATTCATCCCGAAAAAGAGTACTAGCTTAACATCAAATAATGTTTAAATACAGAAATAACCCTTTATTGTTGACATATGCAAGTCACCTTGGCCTAGTGGTTGAAAGCTTTCTCTTTCAACCATAGGTCTTGTATTCAAGACTTTGCATATGTGATGTGGGTGTATGTTAAAAAGGGAAAAAAAAAACCTTTATTGTTAATAATGACTGCCTATTCTGCAATTAATGCGTCATAAAAGGGTATTTGGAATAAAAGAACAGCCCCTCAACAAAGAAATTCTAGGAAGTATTGCTATTACAGTCTCAAGTTGTTCAAGAATATAATTTGACCACCATTTTTACTCAATGAAGAATGGCGAGGCCAGGCGGCCAAATTATGCTTCAAAAAATAAATGACCTGTTAGAAGTTGTCAACTGTTCAAATTGACAATTCACAAATCTCACATTGTTGTTGTCTTTGACTGTAGTTCCTACAGTGTTTGTAGGTAGGCGGAAGGCTCCAACAAGTAATTTTGCAGGAGAATTTGCAGGGAATTGGACAACAACAATTGCAGTTCATGCAGGTAGACGGAAAGCTCTACAAATAATGTTACAGAGAAGTTTGGAGGGGACTAGAAAACTGCATTTGTTTTTTTACTGTAGTTTATGTAGTGTTTGTAGATAGGCGGAATGCTCCTACAGACAATGTTGCAGGAGAGTTTGCAGGGAAGTAGACAACCAACATGAAAAGATGCAGGGTACGACCTGCGGAAAAAAAAAAACAACTCAAGAGGTAGGCCTTGTTGCAGGAAAAGAATCCAGAGAAGGAAGTGTTGAAGGAAGAATTCAGGTGCAGGGTCTGCTGCAGTGAAAGTTCTGAGGGGGGCAGATACAGGAAAAGTTTCAAAGGATGGTCTGATACAGAAAAAAGGCTATGGAGGAGAGTCTGCTACAGGAAATGCTCAGGAGGAGAGTCCGCTACAGGAAAAGCTCAGGAGGAGGAGGGGCTGCTACAGAAAAAACTCAGGAAGAGGGTTTGCGGCAGGAAAGGCTCTGGAGGAAGGCCTGTTGCAAGAAAGGCTCTGAAGGAAGGGCCAGCTGCAGGAAAGGCTTCGGAGGAGGTTGATGCATTAATGTCTGAAGGTTTGTCAAATGCATTGAAGCACATCAAAATGCATCAAATAAAGAAACAGCTAAGGCATATGGTTGTCGCATATCGAACTTCATGCAATTTCTTGTGTCTTTCTTAAGATTCGACAAGGTGTCGCAACATCAAGAAAAAAACTTTCTATTGTAAAGAAGAAAGCATGGGGCAGCAAGAAATGGGGCACCAGCAAAAAAAATATCTTGGACAGGATGATGGTGACTTGAATGGCTTCTACCACATAAGCAGGTAAAGAAACACCGGCACTAAATGAACTGTTGCATAAACTATATAGAAAATTAGTCTAAGGTCATCACTGAACACTCCCCCTGTCTGGTCATATCTCCACCCAATGCCCTCATTATCGTAATGGAAGCTAGAGCGGAGGCGTCAAGCAAGCAACTTAGGGAATCAGGGAAGCCAGACTATATGGAAATCAGGAAGCCAAACAGCTACAGGGAACAGTTACCAAAAAAAGCGAGAATGACCTACAGGGAACGCGTCGGGGAACATGCGCAATAGAAAACAGTGGAAAGGAAAAAAGACATTTCTTATTTTCGGTGGTTGAAGTGTGGAGGGAAGACAACTAGGAAAATAGCTCCCCCTTTCCGAAATTTCTCTAACGGGAGGAGAGTCGCCCAACTCACCTTCTCCGAGTTTAGAAAGTACCAGCAGCTAAAAAAACGTATGCAAGAGGGAGAGACGACAACGAGTAACAGATTTGTCCACAAAATTAAGATAATTGGGATAATTTCTTTTAAAACCAAATCTGAGATTTCCACTAGAAAGAGAAAATCAGATTTTTCCTCTCCAGAAGCTGATGGCATGCGCAAATCACAGCTTGCGGTAGAGGGGAGAGATCACAACTGGGGATCACAGAGGTCATGCTCAGGTCAACAGGAGTTCCACAAAGGTAGCCTAGAAAATCGCTTTGGAATAGTTGGCTCCCTCGGCTTGGGATCGCAGAGGGCAATCACAGCTTGGCATCGTACAGGGGGTGCAGGTCGCCGAGAGATGGATAGGGCGCAGAGATTTCAACTTGAGAGAGAAAAACGCTCTCAAATTGTTTAGTCAGACAAAGGACGGCCGTGGGTTGGGATCACAAAGAAAATATATGGGTTGCGATCGCAGAGGGCGGTCGCAACTCTGCTTCCCAACAAGGTTGCTACTTGAGATCGTAGCAAGGTAGGACCTGCAGATCCCTATTAAGGCGGTGAAGGCCGGCATGGAGAGAAAGGATCCCTCCCTTCCCGCAAGGACGATGGCACGAAAGGAGTCTGGCAGCTCTCAAAGGATAACCTGTGGCTAGGATACAAAATTTGGCTCTGAGATCATGTTGAAATTCAGAATAATGTGAAATAAATTGGAATACAAAATAATTTCATTGAAATGAGAGGGGGTATAAATAACCTTACATAAATCCTAGAACAGGAAAGATAATAGAAAGAAATAACATGAAAATGAAAAATATATTACCTAATATCTCCAATAATTAAATCATATTAATTATTTAAGATAAAGGAAATAACATAAAATATGAAAGCCTAAAATAGAAAGAAAATAACTCCTAATCTAAGGAAATAAATATAAAATAGGAATGAAAATAGCTTCTTAATCCAAGGAAATAATTTATTCCTCATAATTTCTCACAAGAATAAATTATTTCCAAGTATAACTCTTAACAAATATAAAGTCGTTAAAAACTAATTCTAAATCTCCTCGATTACTTTAAGTTTGTATAATCAAATGTTAATAACTCTATATGATCAAGTCGAATCCGATCAAAAACACACTCGACTTGACTCGACTCAATTACAACCATAATCTTGGTAATTAGGGTTGCAAATGAACCAAACGTTCGACAAGATATTTATGGCTTAGCAGGATTAAAGCTAATCATGATATTTGGTTAACTAATTGAACAAGCTTGAACAGTTTCATGAGTGCTCAATTGATAAAAGAACAAGTTTGAATAGCTAGTTGTTTGGTTCATTTATGTTCTTGAAACAAATCATTTAAAACTCATGAACAAGCTCTATTATGGCTTGTTTACAAGTCACTCAAGAATAATATCGTTTGACTATTTATTTTTAGGCTCAAAAAACATTATTTGATTTCAATCATTTATTTTTCCCAGCAAACTACTCATAAAGAGTTTGCTTGAAGCTCAATTATAGCTCATTTATTTTGCTAAACATGGTGTTTTGAACTAAGCACAATAATCCCAATATGTAACGAGAGAACAGGGTATTTATAAACGAGTTTGAGTTCAAACATAGTCTCAATGGCACAAATCGAGCTCGACCTAAGCTCAAACAGCTCAAAAGAAATGAGCTTCAGCTCGAACAAGCACCTAATTGGCCCAGCTTAGTTCGTTGCAGCCCTATTGATAATTGACATGCAAGCCGATACAATAGAGGGTTTGACACTAAAGCATCAACTCTTTCATTATATAGCCATCCAGTTTCAGGAATGTATACCCTTCTCTATTGACTTCAGACGAGATCTACAGAGTGGATCAAAAGTTATAACACCCCATCAAAATATGTGTTTTTGTATATCATCTCTAAAGACTTCCGTTATTGCACAAGCTTGCTTCCTCAAGCAAATTTCATTCCACTAAAATTCTACTCCTTCTCTTTGCAAACAAACCATCCAATGTCAACACTTTTCCAACAAAAACACATGCCAACACCATTTCAAAGTTTGCAACATTCCTCTCCGTTCATGTTGTGTTCAATCTGCGGTTTGAAGTTCGCCTGCAAATTTTGACCCTGATGGCCCATTTACAAACACCTCAATAACTAAAAAGCCATGGTACAATGCCATGGAAACATCGAACATAAATCAAGGCTGCGAACCTACACAACAATATGACTGATTACACAAAATGAACTTAGAAAATTAAATTACCAAATAGGATATGTCTAGAGCTTAGAAAGCACAAAAAATATGTGCAAAGGCCTTTTTATTTCTTCAATTTGTAAAGCATGCAGTGAATGAACGCTTTTAACCACTAAAGCACGCCAGTAGCTTGTATATCATGTATACATATATTATGCCTACACAACAGTCAATTCATCAAACTTAAATGACATCAAAAAATATTTTTTTGCCAATATAACAATGCATTCAACAAATGCAAATTCCGAATTTTAAAACTAAATAAAAAGAATTTATAATATAAAGAACAAAGTAATGAAGAATACTTGAAAGACAATAATACTTATGAGATTGAGAGGATAACTAGAGATAGAAAGGTAGAAACAACATTAAACAAAAATTTAAAGATCAGACGCCGCGATGCGTGTAGAGGATACTGTTATAAATGCGCCTAAGGGCAATTTAATATTTATTTGCCTAAGGACAATTTAGCCGGTCGTTATTTATTATTGTTTAATATAAATAGGGCTAATATGTTTATGGTTACAGTTATGTAGAAGATTGTTGTCTTGAATTTTAGGATTAGGATTTGGGAGAGACTGTCTATCTCTCGAATTGTAGGTGATTATCTTTGTATTCATGTTGAATGTTTGATGTTATGGCCATAAAGCATGTGTTTGCCCTAAGTTCTACGTAAAATCTACAAAAAATCCTATCAAATAGTATCAGAGCAATTAATTTATGGGAGATAATCGACAGAATGTTGGTGAATAGGGCTTGAACTCATTCTGCACTAATCAAAGCCGACGGGAAGCATACAGGCGCGAGCAACGATTGAATCGCGTACGGGATCGTGAAAAGAGCTTGTTGGGTTCGGAGCCTTTGTTGTACCAACCAGGTCGCGACGTCCAACGTCAATATAGTCATGCAAAGAAGTCGAGGGAAGCAGCTTCAGAATTGTGGCGTACAAGGAAGAAGGATTGTGATACAGTCTAACAAGAACCCTCGCATGACAGTTGTGATTCAAATTATCTGGGAAGCAATGTTAGAATCACGACATACACGGAATATGGGGCTTCACCAACTCGTGATAAAGTCACGACTGATGAGGATGATGGATCACAACATACAGAGCAGCATCAATCGACCGATCTGGGCGCAAACGATCAGATCGTGACTTACAGTGATTTGATATCACGATACAATTACGATTGGAGCTACCTAAGAAGCAATGACAGGATTGAAATGAGCTGGGATCACTGATTAGTGGTACAATCACGATAAGAGCTAGCTAGGAAACAAAAACATAATTTCAGGCTATAGAAGTTTTGCCTTCGTGATTGAAGGTTTTCTTGTAAGTAATGGATGCTAATAAAATATGTCTTTGAAAGGAAACTAAAAGGAGAGTTGAACCAAATCAAATCTAAAAAAGACAAATGTTTCTCGTCCATGGAGGAGCGGATGGAGAGAAAATTCATAACCCTAGAAGAAATGATGAAAAAGATCATGGAGTTTCACACAAAATCATCTATGTCTGCTGCAGGATCGAGAAACAGCGTCAGGAACGGATGCGAACAACAATAACAAGAAGGATTCACACGACAACAAGGCAACATTACTGCTACAGGTGAATCAGAACTACAGTATCGAGCAAAGATATCAGGAGCAGACTAGAGCTGCAACACTTGGAAGAAATAGTGAAACATTTGAATGGCTTAAAGGACGGAAGCAAGCCGAATCGAAGTTGACAGAGATACAAGAAACACATGATACGGTGGTGATTGATGAGGTACGAGATGAGTTGTTTGGGGCAAGATATTCTCTAAGATTGATTGGAAGTCAAGACACTATCAAATTTTGATATCGTTGAAAGATGTACAAATGACGACGTTTCGAATTCATGAGGGACACTACAAATTTATGATTAAATGAAAATAATTGTCAGATGACGGACCATGAGAACTATACGACTTATACCAGTAGCAGTGCTTCCTACCATGACGACAGTATGCCATTTTGGGAGAAGAGCAATATCATGACGGCGCAAATGGGCAATTTAGTCATTTATCATTTATTATTGTTTAGTATAAAAAGGATTAATATTTTTAGAGTCAGGGCAATGCAGAAGATTGTTGACTTGAGACTTAGGTTGATGATTTGGTAGAAATTTCCTACCTGTAGAATTATAGAAATTTAAAGAGATCGCGTGACACTCAAATTGTAGGTGTTTATCTTTGTATTTGTGTTTGTATTGAATTTTATATTTGTTTGCCCTATTTTTTATGGAAAATCTACGAAGAATTCCAATCAAATACACAAATAACCATTCTCTTCTCTTGTAAGAAAGATAGCACCAACAAAGAGAAATATTAAGAAATGTATAATAAAATCAGCGGACTAAGGAGCCAAGTTAGAGAGAATTGCCAAAAAGAAAATAGCTCTAGCAAAAGAGAACTAAGAACCAATTAGTAACAACTCATCCATTACAAGAACAAGCAATGAGAAACATGATGATGTGCCTTAAATATTACGACAAAGGCTTAATCGAACAGCAAAATTTGAATCGGGGTGTTATTCTAAACTAACGTGCACTTCTACCTATCATGCATGCATTGTCGAGAGCTCGCATGTCATGAGCAAGCAATGCAAGGGGCTGATGCAACACTTATAGGCCTCCTAAACCATGCTTTAAATAACAATAAATATGTTCCTTAATCACAATCAAGAGCCAACTAGCTTTTCTATCCTTTGATTGCCAGAATCAGTACAAGTTGTCAGTTATGCTTTCATTGAAGGCGTGATAAATAGCTCATTCATTATCCTAGATTAAGAAACTCAAACAAAAAAAAAGGTGTAAAGAGCGGGAGATGAGCCCAAAATGAGATATAAAACCAAATGAAATTTGAATTCAGAAAGACACCAACAAGAAAGGCAATGAGGGAGGAAAATAAAATAATCATGAACTTTGGGTGATCTATACTAGTCCCTGCTATCTTTTTTATAGCGCCAACTATTAGTCAAAAGAAAAATCCCAATTCCTTCATCAATATGAAAAAAATCCCAACCTATTAAGCTCATATATAAGCACAAGTAAAGAAAAATCTCACTGACAATTCATATGCACGGTATTCTTACAGTTAGCTCATATTTTCATCTTTCGGCATTTATATATGTATCACCTAATTCTTATGTATTTACATATCTAACACCTAAATTTTAATTTTTAAAATTATACCACCCAAATCTTTTAAATCACATCAAAAATAACACTATTTTAACTTTTAAAAAGTGAAATACACCTTTTTCATGCAAAGGTGAGTTGGCATGATCTCAAATGCTTGATCCAAAAGCCTCATAAAAATACTAATTGAATGCTGACAAGAAAAGCAAGCCATAAAAGCATCAATGACATATACAAGGAACAAGAGTTATTACAAAGAGATAAAAATGGATAGAATCTTACCACAAAAGAAACTTCTTTCAGACAGCAAATACCCATTTCAATGAGATCCTTTAAACGGCCAGGGGTCCCAGTAACTATATCCTGCAAGGTTATAAAAAACCCAGAAATTGTTTTATAAGAAATAGTCAAATTCTGCTGCTTCCACTAAAAATTCCTAAAATATGAAACTGAGTATACGACTTAGCTTAAAATGGCAAAGAAGAAAAAAGAAAAAATTGGTGCATGCATTTATTATTAAACAAATTGAAATGATCCATGAATATAGGAAGGGTAGAAGGAACAATGAGCAACTTACAACTCCAGCTTTGAGGGAAGATATCTGTGGCCCTTTGGAAGTACCTCCATACAGACAAACGGATGTTATACCACAAGGAGATCCGGCGTTTCGTAAAACATCAAAAATCTACCATCAAAAAGCTCAAATTAGAAAAATGCTTCGTTGTTCATAAGAAGAATATTTCCACAGTATTTTGTGATGAAGAAATGATCTTTTTGTTTAACAAAAACATCATAAAGTATTAACTCACTATACGAACATAGAACAATACAACAACAACAAGCCTTTATCCCACAAAATGGGGTCTGCAACATGAATATTTTCTTCTCCATTGTGCCCTATTGAGTGTCATATTTTAATTTAATTCTAATAAATTAAGATTATTTTTTATAGAATATACCCAAGTCTTCTAGGTTTATTTCTGTGTTCTTAATATAAGTTGAATCTAAAACATCTACTCTCCTAACCGTACCATCAAATGGTCGACGTTTAATGTGACCAAACCATCTAAGACGACTCTCTCTAATTATCCACCACTAGAGCAACGCCAACCCTATCACGGATATATTTGTTTCGTATTTTGTCTCTAAGTGTGAAGCCACTCATCCACCTTAGCATTCTCATCTCGGCAACAAATAACTTTGTTTTATGTTTTTTTCTTTTAAAGGCCAACATTCTACACCATAGAGTATTGCAGGTCTCACCCCCATCTCATAAAATTTTCCTATTAGTCTAAGCAGTATTTTTCTATCACACAAAAAACCCAAGGCATTCCTCCACTTCAATCAACCAACTTGAATTCTACTAATAAAATCCTCATCTATATCACAATCACTTTGAACAATAAACCTGAGATATCTAAAACGTTCACACCTTTTAATGATTTGATCTCCCATAATTACAACTCTGTCACTAGAACTACTATTGCTAAAATTACATTCCATGTATTCAGTTTAGTTCTACGTGAACAAAGGCCTTTAGACTCCAATGTAAACCTCCATTATTCAAGTTTTTTTTCTGAACTCTTTTTCTAGTCTTATCCATAAGAAGGAGATCATCAGCAAAAAGCATACACTACGGCACATCCTCCTGTAAATGTCCGGTGAGAGTATCCATAACTAAATCAAAAACATATGGGCTTGAAGCCGATCCCTGATGTAATCCAACTGAAATAGAACATAGAACAATAAGATGAAAAAACATTATGAAGCCTGTAGGCTTTGTTAGACAATTGTGCACAAGCAAACAAAACCATATCAACTTTATTAAGCAATAGTCGTGCCTAGTTATGCAAGTCAGAATACCGATCAAGTGCATCAAACTGTATAAGTAAATGAAGCAGGGTGCTGTGTTGTCTTGCCTATCCCAACCGAAGATTTCAGAAGTAATACCTAATTAAAAAACAAGAAATACTTGTTGCAGCACATGTCTGAATATTATGTTTACTTGAGTATGAGTCCATTAATATTCATAGCAGCTGCAAAATTCTAAGTTTTTCACAATGTAGTTTATCAAATTTGCAATTTAAAAAATAGCTGGATAAGCTAAAATGTTTGACATGGACAAATGAGAGAGATACATGGCATAATACAACAGAAAAATGATCAATAGATCTAGGTCCCTGAATGCTAAAATAAGGTGTTGTAAATGTCTATAATGAATAATCAGAATAACTCAATCAACTAGGCCAGAGAGGATGAAATCATTTGTGTTAAATTCTATGGCATTCATGGATCAATCAAACAGTCTAATACAGCTTTCGAGTGTTAAATTACAGTTATTTAAAGCTAATAATTAGTGTACCTGGTATTAAAGAGAAAAAAAAAATTAAATTTAGGAAATGTAAATATAACAATAAAAAAGCGGTAATAACTGCAGCAATGCGCATACTTGTTGAGCTAGTTCCCTAGTAGGTGAGAGTACAAGACAACGAGGAACTGCTTTCTTGGATTGTTTTTTATTGTCCTTCTTTAAAATATGCATAAGTGCTGGAACGCCAAATGCTAGTGTTTTTCCTGCAGATAAATTACACAAGTAACCATGAAAAAAACTCAATATATAAACATTTTCCAAAGTTCAAAAAAAATCCTTAAAAGATGAATCAAACTAAAAGGCATGCGGACAGTACCAGAACCAGTAGCTGCAATCCCGATGAAGTCCCGGCCATCCAAGAGAAATGGCCAAGCGTGTGCTTGAATTGGAGATGGCTTACTAAAAGTTTTGCAGCAGTGAAGTACCTCATCCGGAAGCCCGGAATCAGCAAACTCACTCAAAGCCCTGTACTTGGCATCATTCACACCGTTCCCGGACACTGATACGCCATTTACACCTTCGATCTCATCTCTCTCTCCCAACCTTTCCTGCCCGACTTTGTCCGCGTGGAAATTAGATTCCCTCTCTGTCTCATCTTTTTTCTTTATCTTCTTTTCCCTCTTCTCTCCATTCTTCAAGAGTTTTCCATCACTTACTGAAACCACGCCGGAGCACAGCTCGATCTCGGTGTGCTTTCTCTTTTTTTTGGCCTCCTTCAGCTCGGATTTGTTAAGGGCTTTTATTTTTTCTATTAAGTGGTCTCCATTTTCATCCAGGCGCTTAGTCTGGCCCTCCCTCTCCTCTCTCTTTTTGTCCTTTTTGTTCGTCTTCTTCTTCTTCTTCTTCTCAGAGAGATCAATTACGTTGTTCGCTGCTGCAGTTTCAAGCGCTTCCGGCTCGCCGAGGCGCATGGCTTCCTCTGTTTCCAGCTTCCGCCCCATTGCACAAAGCGAACGAGAGTTTAACCGGAGAGGAAGCCAAGAGAGAGGCTACCGGCCGACTATTATTTAGGGTTTTTGAGCTTGAAGGGCAATATTTTCAAGATGCCTTCCCTAATTTTATTAAATTACAGTTCTACCCTTGAACGGGCACGTCTGTAATTATGTGGTAGCAGTGATTATTTGTGTTTAAGATGAAAAATAGGAGTGTTTTCTTGTGAATTACTTAAATATTTAATATAACATTTTAATTATTTTAATTACAATCATTCTCTTGAGCTCATTCTTAAAGTTTTTAGTGAAGATTTTAAATGATTAAAATAATATATTTAATATATTGGATGATTAAAGTATTATATTAAATATCCTAAACGGTTCATATGCAAAAATTCATTAAAAATAATGAAATAAATATATTTAATTTTATTATTCATTAAAAAATAAAATTATTATTATTATTAGGCAGTTATTGACATCATTCAGTATGAAATAATTACATCAATAAATAAAATATAGAATCCTAAAATTGAGCAAAGATTTTATACGTGTGAAATAGATAAATAGACATATTAATTAACATATATAACCAGATGAAAAAAGGACATGTCATACTATCAAACCTAATTAAAAAGAGTAGATTATAATTAAGAAAATGTTGATATATTTATAGGATTTTGAATTGAGCAACATCAAAATATGGTGTTCATGACTAAAAACCCGCAATTTTTAAAGTCGTTTATTCTTAAAGTAGTGAAGTTTTTAATTATATTTATAAGTTATTGGATTAATTACATTTAGAATTGTTCTATATATCATTAATTTTTCTTGTTGAAACTTTAATCTCATCTATAAGTTTGTTAAAAATTAAATTAAAAAATGCATAATTTTTTCATTAAATTTACGAGCTCAATTTTAGATATATGAAAGTTAGGTCAACATCATGTTTAATAGGATGATTTCTTTATGAAACATCAAGCATTATCTTAATTGTCATATGTCCCTCATTTCTCATTTATGCATTAATCATATTTAATAATACCTTCAATAAACACTTTTAATCACTGATTATATGTGTTGAGATTTGTAATTTATAAAATTCAACTGCATGACCTAAATTCATAAAATTAAATGACCAAGATCTTTGAATTTATGATTTTCAAATACCCATAAATGAGATATATGTACATGTATTCATAATCATATAATTCAATTTGAAGAAATAGAATTTCATGACCCAAAGTTCATAAAATTAAATGATCAAGATCTTTGAATTTATGATTTTCACATACCTATAAATGAGATATATGTACTTGTATTCATAATCGTAGAGTTCAATTCGAAGAGATAAAATTTCTCTCTCTAATCATTATTTCTTTATGTATTTTTTGATGAAGATAACATATACATACCTTATTAGGAGAGAGATGATCATTCTCTTATTTATAAAAGAAAAGATTAGGAAGAGACACACTTTCTCTTAATTATTCATTATTAACCACCATCCATTATGATGATTATTGACTAATAGGATTTATGACAATTTAATTCATTAATTAAAGCGAAAGGATACGATGTCTTTTGAGAAAAAACATGACCCTTCATTTAGGATGATTAAATTAATTAATTAAAGTGAAAGGATATGGTGTCTATTGGGAAGAGACATGACCCTCTTCTTTTTAATTAATTAATTAATTACTATTAAAATAAATGGCACTATGCCATATAAATAAAATAATGAAAAACTAACATTCTCCCACTTGTCCCACGTAATACTTAATAGTACATAACATAATGCACAAAATTGTAAATTAAAATATATTTTTTTAATTTTAGTCAAATCATAAATCATCAATAAGTATGAAATTAATATGAATCATGACGGTTGTGTATCAATTTATTGACACAGTTTCTTCCATGTATCACTATATCAATTGTATACTTAACATAATGAGAAATAACAGCATTGTCTCATAATGTTTATTAAAAGACAAATCTTTATAAACATCGCACAATATAAAGTGTACACTTGCGATAAAACAATATACATAAACATCAGAAATAGCAATAAACTGAGCTCAAACTATCAAACATAAAAGAACCTTAAACATAAAAATTAATAAAGAGTTTCGGGAATGTTCATTCTCACAAAACGTTCGTTAGATGTCTTTGGTGGCAACACTTTTGTTAATAGATCCGCAATCGTAAGATTGATTCTAATATGCTCAATTGACACCATATGTTTTTGAACTTCTTCTTTAACGACAAAATATTTTAATTCTACATGTTTAGCACCTTTGGAATACTTGTCGTTTTTAGAAAAGAAGACTGCTGCGAAGTTATCACAGTAAATTTTCAGCGGCTTGGCAATACTGTCGACAATTACAAGTCCTGAAATAAAATTTTGCGACTATAATCTCTGAATTGTAGCTTCGAAGCATGCTACAAATTCAACTTCCATAGTGGATGCATCAATGATAGACTGCTTCTCACTTTTTCATGAGATTGCTCCTTCAGCCAAAAGAAACAGATATTCAAATGTTGATTTTCTAGTATAAACACAACCAGCAAAATCTAAATCGGAATATCCTATCACATCAAGATCGTTAGATCTTCTATAAGTGAGCATGTGGTCCTTTGTTCCTTGCAAATACCTCAAAACTTTCTTTACAACTTCCAATGATATAGTGTTTGATTACTTTGATACATGTTCAGCATCCCGACAACAAAGCTAATGTATGTTCTGGTACAAGCCTAAACATACATTAAGCTCCCAACAATAGATGCATAAGGAATTTCTTTCATTTGTTTATGTTCCAAATCATTATTTAGACACTACAAAAAACTGAATTTTTCTCCTTTCTGAATTGGAGCAACACTTGCAGAGCAGTCTTCCATATTGAATCTCTTAAGAACTCTATCGACACATGTTTTTTGAAACAATCCTAACAATCCTTGTAATCTTTCACAGAATATTTCAATTCCAATCACGTAGGATGTCTCACTCATATCTGTCATTTCAAAGTTCTTAGAGAGAAAATTTTTGATTTCATATAATAAGCCAAGATTATTAGTAGTCAACAATATATCATCAACATACATAATGAGAAATATGATCTTGCTCCCACTAACCTCTAAATATATACACCGATCAACAATGTTCTCCTTAAATCCAAAGGAAGTGATGATATCATTGAATTTAAGATACCATTGTCGGGAAGTTTGCTTAAGTTTGTATATTGATTTCCTAAGTTTACACACCATGTGTTCATTTCCTTCAACTGAAAATCCTTCAGGTTGACTCATGTAAACATCTTCATCTAAACTTCCATTCAGAAAGGTTGTATTCAAATCCATTTGGTGTAAATCGAAATCAAAATGAGCTACTAGTGTCATGATAATTCTAAATGAATTTTCTTAGAAACTGGAGAAAATATTTTTTTATAGTCGATGTCATCTTTTTTATGAGAAACATTTGACAACAAGTATGGCTTTATATCGTTCAATATTATCATTCAAGTCACGCTTATTCTTAAAGACCAATTTACACCCGACTCTTTTACAACCTTCAAGCAATTCAATGACATCCCAAACTTTATTGTGATCCATCGATTTCAACTCATCTTTTATTCATCTAACCATTTAGAATAATTTGCACTTTTTATGACTTGTGAAAATGAAACTGAATCTTCATTGACTCGTAAGTCAAATTTGGACTCTTGTAGATAAACCACATAATCATCACAAGCAGCAGGCCTTCTTTGTCGTTAAAACCTTCTAGTTACAACTTCATTTGGTTCATATAATGTAAGTTCATTAGTGACAGTTTCGTTATGGGGTGTTTGATCATTTATCTGTTGTTCCTGTAAGTTGTCAGACTATTCAAGACTGTAGGAATAACAACTTGAGAAGAAATTTCAGGTAAAGAGACTTGAACTTTAATTACTTGGATTTCCACTTTAAGTGATTTCAAACTCCCACTAACTTCACCATTTTCAATGAACTTAGCATTTATAGTTTCAATAATTCTCATACTGTGGTTAGGACAATTAAATTTATACCCTTTCGTTTTTTTTAAAGAATTAATGAAGAAACCATTGGTTGTTCTTAAGTCCAATTTCTTTTCATGTGGATTATAAATCCTTATTTCCGCTGGGCAGCCCCAAACATGCAGGTGCCTTAAAACAGGTTTCATTCCTGTTCACAGTTCAAAGGGAGTCTTTGGAACTGCTTTACTAAAAATCTTGTTTAACAAATATGCAATGATCTTTAAAGCATGCATCCACGATGATAAGGGTAAAGAAGAATTGTTCATCATACTCCCAACCATTTCCATTAGAGTACAGTTTTGTCTTTCTGCAACATCATTTTGTTGCGGTGTTCCTGACATAGTGTATTGAGCACATATGTCATTATTTTGAAAGAATTTAACAAATGGACCTAAACATTGTCCATATTCATTGTACCTTCCATAATATTCACAACCTCTGTCGGACTTGATGATTTTCACATTTCTGTTTAATTGTATCTTAACCTCAGTTATAAACACCTTTAAGACATCTAATGATTGAGATTTTTCATGCAATAAGTAGACACACTCATAACGTGAAATGTCATCGATAAATGTGATAAAATATTTTTCTCCACCAAAAGATGGAACATCAAAATGTCCCTAAACATCAGTGTGTATAAATTCAAGAAGTTTTGTGCTTCTTGTTGCAGCTTTCGTAAGTGTGTGTTTTGTGTGTTTTCTCTTAATACAATATACACAGATGTCAAAGTTAGTAAAATCCAAATCATTAAGAATTATGTTATTTATAAATCTTTCAATTATTTCTTTAGATATATGATCCAAACATTTATGCCACAAATAAACTCAACTTTCATTCATAAAATCACGTTTAGTACCAACATTATGATGTAAGGTCATGAGACTATCAGCAAAAATGTTCTCAAATTTAAGCTTATATAGACTATCACAAAGAATATCAGAACCAATAAGGTGATTGTTTTTAAATAAATTGAAACATTCCTTCCCAAATTTAAAAGAGTATCCAACAAAATCAAGTTTAGACAATAAAATTAATCTGAACAGATGTTGCTTGTGAATGAAGAGAAACATGAGTAGATACTGCAAAAAAATAGAACATACTCTGACTTCAATGCTTCGAGTATTAAACTTAAATAGATATTCATGTCCAATCAAATTAAAATTAACACTTTAGTAGTGCATTGAAAATCTCATTTGGGTGATATAATAATACACAATACTAAACATAATTGATGCTTGAATTATTAGTTTCACATAATTGACATTTGTTTATACTCAATTTAGACATGCATGTTATCTTTAGATATATAAACATATTTAACCAAATATATAAATATGTCACAATCATATTCAAAGATTATAAAACAAATAATCAACCTTTGGGTGATCCCCAAATATTTTATAATCAATGAATTTCAATATACTCAATTAAGTACAAAATTGTTTCATAATAAACATCACATACGTATGAGTGATTGAATTTATTTAATTTGATGTTTATTCAACATACTAATTTGGTCTCTTTGGTGACCAACAAATTAAAGATAATATCGACATCAAATAAACAATAATATCTCAATTTACCGATTAACTTTAGTGATCTAATTCTTAAATCTAATTTACAACATAAATTTTATGAAATTAACATAAATAAAATTAAATGACAAATCACAAATTCAATAATCGAGACTCTAATACCACATGTTACGATTTATAATTTATAAAATCAAATTTTATGACTCAAAATTCATAAAATTAAATGATAAAAATCATTGAATTTATGATTTTTACATACCCATAAATGAGAAATATGTGCATGTATTTATAATCGTAGAATTTAATTTGAAGAGATAAAATTTAAAGACCAAAAATTCATAAAATTAAATGATAAAAATATTTAAATTTATGATTTTCACATACCCATAAATGAGATATACGTACATGTATTCACAATCATAGAATTTAATTTGAATAAATAGAATTTCTCTCTCTAATCCTTATTTATTTTTGTACTTTCCGATGAAGAGAAAATATATATATCTTATTAGGAGAGATGACCATTCTCTTATTTATAAGAGAAAAGATATATCTCTTGAAAAGAGCACAACATTTCTCTTAATTATCCATTATTAATCACCATCCATCATGATGATTATTGACCAATTGAATTTATGATAACTTAATTAATTAATTAAAACAAAAGGATACAATGTATTTTGTGAATAAACATGACCCTTCATTGAGAATAATTGAATTAATTAGTTAAAGTGAAATGATGCGATCTCTATTGAGAAGAGACATGACTCTTTTATTTTTGATTAATTAATTAATTACTATTAAAATAAATGACAGTGCGCCACATAAATAAAATAATGGAAACTTGCAATATGATATATTTTTGCTTTAGTTTCGCTTGGATTAACACCAAGAAAGACTCACAACTCAATAACAATTATCATAATAAGATATAATATATTCATAAAATGATTCAGTCTAGAAGACAGAAGACCAAATAAGACAACTATCTCTCTAAATAAAGAATTCATGTTAACATTAATTAAAGATATGCATACAAATTAAAGCTTTTTCCAAAGAAACATGAAGTGCATTCATTGTATGTTACTTGTCTTTAAATCAAAAAGGTCTCTATGTGTATATAGGATTGGAATTATTATAAATGGGCACCAACATTTAATAGCATGATCACTAACTAACTAATTATATTTTGTATCTCACATAATATAATTAAAATAATTTTTTTTTTAATTTAAAAATGGTTAGTAGATTATTTTCTAAATTGATTTTAATTTGCTTATTAAATTATTAAAGATTATAGAAAATATTTTGCTCTTATTTTTATCATAAATATGTGAATAAAAAAAAGCCGCACAATTAGAAAAGCAATTAACCAAATTATATAAATTATAAAGGTAATAAATTAGTGTGATTGTGCAATTTATAAAAGAATAAAGCACAAACTCGTGCGGTTGGGTGCATTAAATATTCTAAAAAAATTATAATAAAAAATCAAATCAAATTATATTGTCGAACTATATGAATTAACATTATTGTTTGGTTTACATCGAACCATATCATAGCCATATACTAAATAATTTATTATGTGCAAATTCTCACTTATTTGAGTGTGGCGGACTATTAGAGTAGCTCATCGCAGTTTATCAGATCAAATTAAAATTTATTATCTTAATATTAGGGTATGTTCGAGGCAGCTACAGCTTATTGAACAATATGTTGATAAGTTGATTAAAAATAATCTGCTGATAAACTAGGTGCGGTGGTTATTATAAATATTTATTTTTTTTGGAAAAATCAGACCACTGTCAGAACACTCACACCGCACCTTGATAGTTGCAGTGTGAAAACGCTGCTTTCAGCGTTCTCAAAACGCTGAAAGCATACTTATGCATTTTCAAAATGCTGCTTTCAGCATTTTCAAAACGTATAAGCAGTCAAAACACAGTTTACCCCAAACAACCTAGGTGTAGTTTCAAAACGTCACCGCACCAAATAAGCTGCAGTTTTAAAGCTAATGCTCATGTAATTAAATGAGATTTAAAAACATGTGTACGTGCACACACATATTATTTATAAAATATAAAAATCAATGGATATTGATTAAAACAACCTAATGTGATGCATGCATGTGTACTTCTTATATCCAAAATAGGACATCTCTGGTAATCCTTCTTTAGCATTAACATGACACTATAAACCACAAGCGAAAAAATGATACGATCAAAGTTCTATTCCATCATTTCAGAGCAAAGGCTTCTTGCTACAGTCTTGCTTTAGCTGCTCTAGTTTAAGTTTTTGCAAGCCCAACTCAAACCCAAGGCCTCATACGCTTAAAATAGTTGAATTAAGAGCTTCGCTTGCTGGCCAAGGGCTAAGGCTCAATGCTTTTGAAATTCCTAGCGCTAGTCAAGACTCACAAAAGTTAGATTTATACAAACATGTTATTGAGTATGACTTTTTAGCCTGCCTCTATTTAGGCAATACCTCAAATAGAACTTGATAAAATCAATAAATGAGTCATTAACTTAGAGTAAAAGCTTCTTGGCTCATGCTATTTGTATGCATAAATGCCATAATAAGGTAATTCTTTGAAGAAATTTTATTTTACTGGCTGAATCGAGCCCATTGCCGAGGTGGCTGAACTGACCCACCTGCCGAAGTGGCTGATTTGAGTCATCTTGCGAAAATAGCTCAATCAAGTTTGCCGACAGAAGCAGATGAATTGAGTGCATGTTGAAATCGATCCACCGGGAATGACAGTAGGAGTAAAGCAACAATTATAGCGACATCCACACTGATAAAGACGTCTATCAATCCCTCATCAAGAGCACTGTCGAGCAATTAAGATAAAGATATCTATCTCTCTCTCTTCCCTTCTTCATTCTCTATACCGTCGATTCTCAAGGGATCGCTCCCCTTCAGCTCCTGGTGGCAGAGAGCATGGGCCTATATCGAAGAGAAACAAATCATACAAAGAATGAATTTTATTGGGATAATTCAAGAAATCAAGGAGGTGTACTTTATCAATATTTATCTCCTACTTTTTTCCATCATCTTCTATACACTCACAAGTTTTTTGTTGGGTTACATGTATTCATGAACAATACGGTATCCCAAGTCACAAAATGATTCAACAATATCTAAATTAGCAAAGATTGATCACCCAATTCACAATCTGGAGCCATTGTAAGAAAACCCTAAGAAGTAGATAATTAGTGATTCCTAAAATTAAAGATTCAAATCATGAGTAATACTCGTCATTCCAAGTCACATTATCATTTCACCCCTCACTTCAAATAGCCTATTTTTATCTGAAAAATGATAACTCGGTTAATCCAAGACAACGTATCCATCAGGTTAACCCATCATCTCAAACTAAAAGGTTTTGTTAAATGCTTAGTCATTGTGGTAACCATAATCTAAATTGCTTTCTTTAATCACAATATATAGTTATCTATAGATATCTTACTTTTGTGCCAATTCTTGATCCAATATATAAATAAACTCTAACTCAACATTTAAAAGAAAAAAACCATGTACAATGGTTGTAGCTCAAAAGATTGTTCACAAAGACCTCTAATGTCCAGGCATGAACAAGAGATACCTAACTAGAATCACAACTCTCAGCCACCCCAAGAGGAACAAATATTATATTGGTTGTTCGTATGTGCAGAGAACTACTGATATTTGTGGACGCCGCTCCATATACTTGTGAGAAGCGGCGTGCACGAAATAATTAAGGTGTTGTTCGCACGTAAGGACTTATAAACAAAGCTGAAGTACAAGATAATTGTTTTTATTAGAATATGTTTGTTGTAGAAACATTTTACTTTGATTTTTTGGTCTCGTGTCTTACAAGAGTTTACCTAGAAGTGTCATTTAATTTAAATAAAAAACCACCTTGATATGATTTAGGGGTATTTAGATACACACCACATAACTCTTATGCATTTACATATTTAACCCCAAATTTTCATAATAATATCTATAGCGCCCAAATATTTAATATCTCATAAAACACCCCCTTTATTTAAAAAATGGAATATACCTTTCTTGCATGATTTATAACAGCAAAGTATTATAAGTGTAAAATATAAATGTTCAGTTGTATATGCAAATGCATATATGCATATGATCATCGGTCGAAGTGGTTGAATCAAGCTCGCTTACCGAAATAACTTAAACAAGCTCAATCGTCGAAGCAGTGGATATGATCATTCTCGCCTTCCTGGAGAGACCAACCTAGCCCGCCTATACATTAGTGACTATTCAAGAAAATCATTATGATCAATAAGAAAACTCTTGAATATATTGTCCGACAGTAGGGAAAATATTACGTCCATCACGTAGATGCTCTAAAGAAAATGTGGATCACACGACACCGTGTGACAACGGCACAGTCTAACTCACTCCGTGTCCGAACATAGAATATCGAGACAAAATATTCTTTCACTTGTATTCCTCTGAACATTAATAAAATTTACTTTTTGGGAGTTTTCTTGATAGGTTGAATGGCAGTCAGCAGCTCATAATCATGCCAAAAATTTCAAATTTGCCGGTCAAGTATTCTAATTTTAACATATCATATATTCATGAGATGTTTACGCGGACATTTATATAATACATAAACCCTCAGCCACCTAACTGACCTACCCAACTGTACTGCACCTCTCACGTACCTCCAACAAGTCAGCCATCATCCATGCCTAAGCCTCCACAAAGCACTCCATATTTTAACAAGAATACGTATAATACGTTAGAGCCTTGCGTTGGCAGCAATTTGCTTTCTATTAATTTAGAACTTTAGTTAAATAATGTATTAGTTGCAAGTTTGAAATGAATGTTGAGTTGACCAACAAAATCTAGTCAAATTTCGATCAAATCAAGAGATTTTGGGAACTCTACATATATATCTAAATCAATTTTGCAGTTCATGATTAATGATAGTTTGTGTTAGAGAAATTTATTTTTATAGCATAAGAGAAGGCTTCTATTTGCTGGGATAATGTGCATGTCTTCTTTAAATATTTTAATATATTTTGGAATAATCAAATCTTATGAAACTTGCTAAATATTTCATTAAATCATTAAACAATTCAAGATCTCTTAAGAACAGTTATTAAAGCATGAATTAGATGTAATCATATGAAACATTAGTTTCAAAATCTTATTAAATTGGTCTTTGTGATGGCTTATAATTTGATATATAATGTCTTAAGTGTGTGATATATTTAGATTAATCTCTTAGATATAGGATTTGTGGAGCGCCATACGTTAGAGCAAGAAAATGTGTGTAAGGATTAATATGTTGTTAGTATAATGCTCTTTAGCGAGTAAATGATGAACGTGCATTTTCTTATTAGGGGCATACCCCTTATTATGTTTTACTTGTTATGGTTAGATTGAGGAATGTAATTCTTGGCTCAGTCTTATTTTGTAGTCGTAGTTATTCTCATATATTATGTTGATGTTCTAGTTGCACTATTTAGTACATATGTACATGTAATATATGTTCTTTTTCAAATATATGCTTGATATATCAATAACAATGGTCGTGTAGTTAATTATTCGTGTGTGTGGAATGTGTGTATTTAGTATAATAAAATGTAGATAGTATCAAGCCACTATAGATTTTTTATAATCTTTTACTACTTAATAATTTTTATGATGATGTGTGATGCTTCCAATGTTGGCTAACTAGGTCGCCATGCCCATAGAATACATTTAAAAAAAAAAAAACTATTAGATCTATTTGGAAACTATGCAAATCAACTATAAATGTATATGTGTATCTAAAAAAATATATAAACTTATGGATAAATAGTTATTTATGGAACATAAACATGACATGCATGTGTGTGAGTGTAAATTTATACTTCTAGACATGTAGATCATTTATTTAGTTTTTATGAACTAATATTATATATTGAGCATCTTATCATTTTGTATATTATTTGGAACTCTTTTAGCATTATTAATAATTATTATTTTTTTATCTCTTTCTTTGCCTGAATTCATGCTCTTAGCCTAGTTATTCTTGCTTTACTTGGTGTTGAACTTAGATTTGCAGTATGAATCACATGTAAGGAATATAAGGTAAAATGAGAGAAAGAAAGTGAAGGAAATAGAGGGAGAGAGAAAGACAGAGAGTGTGTGTGTGTGCACAATTAAGAGCCGACATGTTAAATAATGACTACTTAACCCTCTACTGTAAAAATGACCCTTCTATTAATAGACAAAGGAGGTATAAAGTGAAATTACATATTATCCATGTTTTTATGGGATCATTAAAAGACATTTTAGGTATAAAAAAAAAGTGAGGCTATGACTTGGCTACCCTATCACTCTGCTGGTTGAGATCAGTAATCCTTGGGTCGCTAAGGCCCATTCCATCAGCTTTGTTAAGTTGGGGCTATCGGTCAGCACTGATGGTCATTCGATCGTTTGAACTTCACTCGATCAGCTTCAGTCAACCGATTGACTGCTGATTGTTGACTCCTGAATTAGAAGCTCATGCTGCTTGGAAGAAACTAATGAGGCAAATAATGAATCATCGTAATCTAATAGGTAGTCTATCATGTTGGCAAAAAAAATACATCTAGAGGGTTTGAAAGATGTTTACTGATGAGAACCTTAGGCCTCCTGAAGAGTCTTAGAAACCTGTGTGCGACAACTAGAGATATTTGAACGAGAGTTGAATTGATCCATTCCCTTGGTTAGGCTAGTCTTGTCTTTGACTTTGGTGGCATTTGTTCAATCATCTCTGAGTCTTGCTCCAAAGGAGTTATAGCTGGTAAACTAAACCCATTGGTCTTATGCTAATGTGGTTATTGATCTCCTTTTTGGTGGGCCATCATTGACCATTTTTTATCTTTTACTTCATTAAGATTCCTCGAGATTAA
>NEWO01000029.1:877562-957388 GCA_003013225.1 Phalaenopsis aphrodite
TATATATATATATATATATATATATATATATATATATTATTACATTTTAAAAAAAATGTCTCGCACCTAAAATAGCACCATTTTTTTGTTCAGTCAATGGTTCTACTAAAAAACTATTAAGGAAACTTAAGCTCAAGTTATGAGGCTCTACTTGTGTAATTTTTTAGAAAATTACACATACAAAAATTAGAATTGTATAGGCGTTATTATTATATATTATCACTTTAAATAATTTTTGGGCGATTACATACAAGACACCCAAAATATTGTTATTTTTTAAATTCTATCTCAAATATCAAAAAGGTATTTGACAGTACATTCTTAATAGAATTTAGTCATGAATTTAACTCAAATACAACGAAACGAAAGAGAAAATAACAAAAAAGCAACCCAGCTCTCTATTAATTCTAATTTATTTCAATTTTGTCTTCTCTGTAGCGTCCCTCGATAAATCTGGATTTACCAATTCCCATAAAAAGACAGATTTGCTAAATTTACGTTACCATTGTTTGCTCACCTGAAAACTAGATTTGATATATACTACTTGACGTAAATCTGATCCCGTAACCAGACACGGAAAAATTATTCCATACGGATCAGACACCGTACTCATCTTGCGTGCGGTGTTCGCTCATGTAAGAATGTATTTCGGTGGGCCCCACCTATTTTTTTATTATTTAAAAAACTAAAATAATCTTGACCGTAGATCACCGTAGATCGTAGATCACCGTGATCTACGGTCAGGATCGGAAACCGGATGAAGTTCGTATGCAATAATTTCTCCCCCAAAGGTCAAGATAAAAGCCCAGCCTATATTTTTTAATCAAATTCACTATGATTTATTCTTGGAAGGCATATATGCATGAATTTCACAGTTCAAAAAATTACGTAAATACTTAATTTGTAAAAATTAATATATTTTTTATGCTCTGTATGTAATTATCCGAATAATTTTTCCTAATTTGGATTCCTAGGAGAGCCGACTAGGGCTGAGCCAGCTCGTATCAAGCTTCGGGTTCACCGCCCACCTACCCCCGACCGGAAATTCAACCATCGTTCTTATGAACGGGAGAAAGGGGGAGGGGGCAAGAGTTGAACCATCGACAGTAGGAGGAAAGTTCCAATCCTTCTTCTCCAACCCTTCTCTTATAAATAATTCCGTTTGGTGTTGAGCTAAGGAAGAGGAAGAAAGGTAGGCATAAAAGGGTAGCATTTTCTGTATCTCAATCGGCGAGGGATCTAAAGATCATCTTGAAGGTTCTGCTTCATCGCTTTTCCCTTTTTTCCTTACTTCGCAGATTATTGGATTTTGAAATTGTTCTGAAATGCGCATCATCTGTGAGACTATGTGCAATCCTTCTGATTTTGAGATTTTTAGATGGATTCACTTAGAAGTTTTATTTTTCAAGCAAATGCTCTGCGTTCAATAGATCAATGGATCTTCAGCTCAAATTTTTATTTCAAAGCGATTTCTAGCAGTAGAATCGGAGATCTAAGCTCTTCTTTTCTTAATTTTCATTATCAAATGGTGAAGTGAAAAGGAGAGGCGAGATCTAAAGTAATAGCTTCTAGTTCTTTCTGTGCGATATTTTTTTTTTCTTAGGGGTGTATCTGTATTTGACGGTAATTTTGAAACAGTGATTAGGCATTTGTACGTGCCTTTCGTTCCCATGGATCTCTGTGGATCATATATTTATTTATTTATTTTCTTTTTGAAGTCTGATCTCTGAAGTTTTGAATTATATTTTATGACTGATCTTCTGAATATTTATTATCGTCTTTTAAGCAGCATAATGATCTTATGTGTATCATTTACTCGGTTCAGATGTGTACTTTCCAGCTTGTTGAATCCGTAAGGATTAGATTTTTTTTTAATTTCTCATTCATTCATATTTTCTCTCCAAATTACCATGATCAATTGTTTTCAGTTGTCATGACTTCATTTATTAAGGGGCTGTTTTATTGCAACTTTTATCTCGGATTTAGGCTAAAACCTATTTTCATGAACACGTTTTACTCCCGTTTTGGGCCTAATTCTTGATTTAGTAATTTCTTGGGAAGTAGGGGTTAAGATACTTATGTCCTATTTCCTGAAATGCCTCTTCTTCCCCTTCATTTATAACCTAAACCTTTGAAATAGTTTTCAAATAGTTTACTAGACTCTTTTATTTATCATGCCCAACAGTTTTAAGAATTTGACGCCTCTAAGATTTACTAAATCTAGATTTACAAGATTTATTAATCCCACTTGAATTAAATCTTAATTGTTTCTAAGCAGCCCAAAAGGCGCCCCTTATAATTTCTTAGTGTTTTTTTTCCTCATGCGGCTTCACCTGCATTCTTTTATGCTTTCCAAGTTTGTAAGGTTCAACGTGAATAAGAGTGTAGGGAATTGTTAGTGATCTTATCATTATAATTGTTTACTTCAATCTTTTCTTTTCCCTAACTACTTGGATGGATACTAATTATAGTATTTATGCATTTACTCTACAAATTGTTTTTTTTTTTCTGTATCTAGTCAATCATAGAGCAATTATTATTTCATGTTTAAATTCAAAAAAATGCGGAGCGGGATTTTCATTAATATGAGAGGGGGATATGAATAGCCCTTACATGAATTTTAGAATAGGAAATATAACAAACGAGAAATGATATGAAAGGAAAAATAGATCACTTAATATCTCCAATAAAAAAAATTGTATTAATTATTATGAAATAAAGAAAATAACATAAAACAAGAAAACCTAAAATTGGAAAGAAAATAATTTCTAGTCCAAGGAAATCGTTATAAAATAAGAATGGAAAAGACTCATAATCTAACGAAATTATTTATTCCTCAAAACTTCTCGCAGGAATAAATTATTTCTTATTATAACTTCTAACACTCCCTCAAGTTGAAAGTTGGCTGAAAATCATGTTCAACCTATGTTTGAAAATATCAAATAATGGGTGAGGGAGATCCCATGAAATAGAACGTGAAGGCTTCATCCCATATTGTAGTTGTCTTGGACTGTAGTTCCTGCAATGTCTGTAGGTAGACAGAAGACTCTTACAGGTAATGCTGCAGGAGAATTTGTAGGGAATTAGACAATTTTCATAAAAAGTTGCAAAATATGATCTGTAGAAAAAAAAAGTAAAAGCTCTGGTGGTAGGCCTGTTGCAGGAAAAAGCTCTGTAAGTATTGCCTTATGTATGAAAAAAACTCTGGAGGACGGTCTGATGCAAGATAGATTCTAGTGGAGGGTCTGCTGTAGATAAAAAGTCCGGAGAAAGACCTAATGCAGGAAAGATTTTGAGGGAGAAACATCCGGGATGGCAGCAACAAGAGATCGGAAGTCCATGTTCAACAAATTTATGAACCTTAGGACATCCTCCCTGGCATTGGATATGCTAAGTATCTGCCCAGGAGCACCTTTCCTGGAACGGTGCCAATGACCTTTTCAAGATCTACAAGAATCCAAACCATGACAGTCATCCTTTCTGTAATTGCACCTTGCTGTGATAACCGATGAGATCCAATAGCCACATTGACTGACAAGACAGTGGGCATGGCAATTGGGATGCCTGCAATCAGGAGGACGAGCAGGTTGTCAATCCCATTCCTGCACTTGTGATGCTATATAGGATGCATGACTATAATCTCTATAAGCATGCCAATGGCGATGGAGCAAATGCAGAAGTTCCCAATGGTGGTGAGAACTTGTTGGAAGTGGCCAACTTGGTTGGTGCAATCAACAAGGTGGGCAGCCTTGCCAATGAATGTATGGACGCCAGTGGAAATGACAACAACCTCAAGCTCTATTTGCTGGTAAAACCAGAGAAGACCTCATTGCCATGGTTCTTAGTTACAGGAAGAGATTTGAGTAGACTAGTCAATCTTGAGGGGATCACTTTAGAGAAGCCTAACATCAGCTGGGATGTAGAGCAGTGGTAAGAGAGGACTGCTGTTGTAAGGCTGCAGAAAATGAGGGAAGTCAGACTGCTGGAAATATGGATAACTACAGTAAATCAGGGAAATCGGACTGTTGGAAACCAGGAGGCCGAACAATGCAAAAAAATAGAGGGAAGGTGGTGGGGCAGCTGCACCTCCAACGGTAAGAATTTGCAGAAAATCAGGGAAACCGGATTGCTGAAAATTAGGATGCTGGACTGATGAAAATATTGACACTTGCAGGAAATCAGAGAAGTCAGACTGCTGGAAACCAGGAAGCCGGAGTAATTCCTGCTATGAAGATGAACCATCACCTCCGGTGGTGAAGCAGACTCCAATCCTCTGGATAAGCAAAATCAACAAGGTTAACAAGAGATCCCTCGTCACTTACGGGAGTGGAAACTCCATTCCTTTCTTTCATTTCACCAAGCTCTTGCTTAATCGGTAAAACTCATGCATCAAATTCATATCAACTGGCGCCCTGAAACCAGCAAGTAATGCATCCCCTCCAGTCGCAACATGAGAAGGGGAGTTGGGAACATTAGAAGCTAACGTCTCCATGGTGGAGACACCAGACATAGCTTAAAGAGTGCAGCTTTCTTTTGAATTAGACGAAATCGAAATCGACAACTAGCTGAGAGAGAGATTGGAGTCAGGGTCAAGATTATGGGACGAGGAGAACGAGAAAGACCTCGATGCAAATTCAAATCCATATCACCAACTCTATTTCCTACTTCCATCATCGACCATGCCCTGGATATTGATGATGATAACAATGAGATGGCGAACCACGCGTTCCGATCTCAATTGGAGAGAATTTAAAAACCCAGGAGAAATGATAAAAAAGGACAATAATTAGGATCATAAGATTGGGAAGAGAAAAACGTCCCTCCCTTTTTGCAGGATGAATTGGAAGAAGGGAGTTCAACGGCTCTGGAGGGAGGACCGGTGGCTAGTATAGGGAACCTTGCTCTCATACCATGTTGAAATTCAAAAAAATGCAAAATTTAATGGGGTTTTTATTGATATGAGATGGGGTATGAATAACCCTTACACAAATTTTATAATAGAAAATATAATAAACATGAAATAATATGAAAGAAAAGATATATCACCTAATATCTTCAATATTCAATTCATATTAATTATTAGAAGACAAAGAAAATAACATAAAACGTAAAAACTTAAAATAAGAAAAGAAATAATTCCTAATCCAAAGAACTAAAGATAAATTAGAAAAGTAAATTACTCCTAATTTAAGAAAATAATTTATTTCTCATAACTTTTCACAGGAATAAATTATTTCATAATATAACTTTTAACACTTCATTTAGTGGATGTCTCAACTTAAGAATGCAATGGATTTTTTTAATTAATCATTGTTATTCTTGTCCACCAGTAAATCTTATCAATGTAATTGTTTACCTCAATCGTTTATTTTATGTTGAATGAGTGTATCCGTGAAAGGGTTGGTATTGCTCCAATGGCAGACAAGGTTAGAGAGAGTCGTCGACTCGTCTCAGATGGTTTGGTCGCATTAAACATCGATCACCCGATGTTCCAGTTAGGAGATTAGATGCTTTAGATTTGACTTATGTTAAAAAAAAAAAGGTAGAGGTAGACCTAAAAAGTCTTTGGGCATGTGGTATAAAAAATGGTCTTAATTTATTGGAACTAAATGAAAATATGACAGTTAATAGGACACAATGGAGAAAAAGGATTCATGTAGCCGACCCACTAGTGGGATAAAGACCTGTTCTTGTTGTTGTTATTGTTGTTGTTGTGGTTGTCATACTTCAATCTTTTCTTTTCCCAAACTACTTGGATGGAAAATAATTAGAGTATTTATGCATTTACTCCTCATATTGTTTTTTTTTTCTTCGTATTTAGTTAACAACGGAGCGATTATTACTTCAGCTAGTTGATGGCTCAACTTAAGAATGCCAATGGATTTTTTTTCTTTATTATTGATCAGGTTATTCTTCCCCACCTCCTAAATTTCATATTAGCATTCAGGCCTCATTTGATTAGGCTTCTGGTTTTCTGTTTTGTTTTTTTTTTTAGCTAGAATTTTCTTCTTCACCTCACAAACTTTAATCTTATTGAAGTGAGCAGTTTTTATAAACACTTTTTAGGAAATGATGTCCATCTCTTTGAAGCAACATGAATAAACAAGGCATACTCTTTGTACCACTGATTTAAGCCCTTTTATTTTCCATTCTTTTACTTATCTCATTTATTTCTAAGTCAATCTTACTTATTTAGTCTACTTGTGTCATTAGGCCAGGGATGGAATTTTAAATGTTTATTATAAGCACAACCACAACCAATGTAAAACTATATATGTTTAATGTTCCTTGATATAAACTTGTTATAAATGACTATATGTTTATTAATCCAGTTGGTTCGGATGTTGTGAAATGGCTTTAAAGTACAGTCGTGCATTTGTAGGTTTTTTTTTTTTTTTTGTCTAAGTCATTAACATAGCATTTTGGTTTTCTTAGAATTTATACATTTGTATGCTCTGCAATTTCATACAACATTTTATAAACTAGAAGTAAATGATTGTGACAATCTTTTCCTCTCTTAGTCTTCATTTTCTATCAACATCTTTAAGCACCCTAAAGTTTCTTTATTTTTTTTACTAATATAAGAGATAGTAGCTTTCAAACAGGCTTCCAAGAGTTCTCAATGTTCATATCCTTAACACGGCCTACCCAACATGGGCATGGGTTGACTGGGCGGTTACAATAAGGCTTGCGAAAGATAAATAGGGGACACATTTGAATTGGTTTTATGTTTTGGAAGATTTACAGTTATATCACTCAATTATTGTATATTTACATATATCTAACACCTAAATTTCAGTCTTACATATACTCCATGTTACCTATGCATGAAAAGGTGTATCTTACTTTTAAAAGTTAAGAAAGCTTTTATTTTTATGTGATTTTTGGGTGTGAAAATGCAGTAATCAAATTTTAGGTGTTAGATATGTACATACACTAGAATTGGGTGTTATGTATGTGAATTCTTTTTTGACATCAATGGAAATCGGATGAGTATAATTTCTTTTGTTTGATTTGTTCACTTTTTTTCTTAACATACCCAGTGTCTCTATTGTTGATCGTTTGGGAAGAAATTTATTGTTTCTCCTTAATGTAGGATGGATTGGATTAGAACTGTTTGTCATTGATAAATGAAAAGATATTCACAATTACTGTTAAATGTACTTGCAATAGATTAATATAAGTACACATTTTAAATTGATTGCTACAAATTATCAGAAAATTTTAAAAGGAAGGAAAGTTTTAAGTTATGAACTATTAAGCAAATGCCAAGAACTCGCACAATGTCTTTCAAAGCATAAGATTGTACTTCTTGGCTGAATGTGAACAAAGCGAACAATAACTTAACTAGCAATTATAAGTCTAATACGATTGTAGAATAAATAAAGGTTTCACTTAATAGTTCTAATGGCCATAACCAATTCTTTTATTTCCCAAGTATTTTTACACAATCTATTCCAAAATGTTACACTATCCTCAAGTTTATTTTTTAATAACGGTTTTTTTTAAGAACTCTTTTTCTGTATTGCTTCAACATTACCTTATTCATTCAAGTTTCTCTCATAATACTACCATTCAAATAGTTATCTCATCTTAAATATTTAATTTATGCATATTTTTAAAGCCATCCACCCTTATTTAAATCATTTTAAAGAGAAAAACATCAGATAGAATTCATTATGTAATCTCTCTTTTCATTGATTCTGATTCATCATCCTCTCTTGATTCAAAACAGGTTGAAGATGGCGGCCCTCACAAGGATTGGTCTAGCTGGTCTTGCTGTCATGGGCCAGAACCTCGCTCTCAACATTGCCGAGAAAGGTTTCCCTATTTCCGTCTACAACCGAACTACCTCCAAGGTTGACGAGACTATCGAACGTGCCAAGCTGGAAGGAAATCTCCCTGTTTATGGCTTCCATCATCCCCAATCCTTCATCAATTCAATTCAAAAGCCACGAGTTGTCATTATGCTCGTGAAAGCCGGTGCGCCCGTAGATCAAACCATTGCAACGCTTTCCACATACTTGGAGGCTGGCGATTGTATAATAGATGGGGGCAACGAATGGTATGAAAACACAGAACGGAGAGAGAAAGCCATGAATGAGCGTGGCCTCCTTTATCTAGGAATGGGAGTTTCTGGCGGAGAAGAGGGTGCTCGACATGGGCCATCCTTGATGCCTGGAGGTTCGTTTGAGGCGTACAAAAATATAGAAGACATACTTCTCAAGGTGGCCGCTCAAGTTCCGGATAGCGGACCTTGTGTGACTTACATTGGCACGGGAGGCTCAGGCAATTTTGTGAAGATGATTCATAATGGGATCGAATATGGTGACATGCAGCTCATTGCCGAAGCTTACGATGTGCTCAAGTCTGTCGGCAAGCTCTCCAATGACGAGTTGCAGCACGTTTTCACTGAATGGAACAAAGGAGAGCTTCTTAGTTTCCTGATCGAGATTACGGCTGACATTTTTGGGATCAAAGATGACAAGGACGACGGATACTTGGTCGACAAAGTCCTCGACAAAACTGGAATGAAGGGCACCGGTAAATGGACGGTTCAACAAGCAGCAGATCTATCCGTCGCTGCTCCGACCATCGAGGCATCCTTGGATTCAAGGTTCTTGAGTGGGCTGAAGGAAGAAAGAGTTGAGGCTTCCAAGGTGTTCAAATCTGGTGGTTTTGATGACATCTTAAGCAACCAGGCTGTAGACAAGGCGAGGCTAATTGATGATGTCAGGCAAGCACTTTATGCCTCAAAGATCTGTAGTTATGCGCAGGGAATGAACTTGCTCAGAGCGAAGAGCATCGAGAAGGGATGGAATCTCAAGCTCGGCGAGCTTGCACGCATTTGGAAAGGCGGTTGCATCATTCGCGCCATTTTCTTGGATAGGATCAAGAAGGCTTATGACAGGAACCCTGATCTGGCGAATCTTCTCGTGGATCCTGATTTTGCCAAGGAGATAATAGATCGGCAGGCGGCATGGCGGCGGGTTATCTGTCTTGCCGTTAATGCTGGCATCACTACTCCTGGTATGTCGGCGAGCTTGGCATATTTTGACACTTACAGGAGGGAGAGGCTGCCCGCCAATCTAGTGCAAGCTCAGCGTGACTACTTTGGAGCGCACACGTATGAGAGGACTGACGTAAGTGGATCGTTCCACACCGAGTGGTTTAAGATTGCGAGGCAGTCGAAGATTTGATGCCATCGGTGCGTCATTCTACCTCGCTTTTGAATGATTATGGTTTTGTTGGGGCATAAGACTTATTTGCTTTCTAAATTGAATAACATACCCGCCCCAATGCAGGATTTGAAACCTGATTATACTTCTTGTTTTTGTTGAATTTGCTTTTTTGTGCTTTGACTCTGTTTATGTTTAAGAGTTCATGGATTTGAACTTCATGCGGTTGGTCTTCTTTTGATTTTGTTTTTCCTAATAATTTTTCTTTCGTAGTTGAAGGGAAATGCAATCTGAAGAATAATGCTGTAGCACTCTTATCAGTAATTGATTATTATTATATTTTGGGCTGATAAAACATTTGCATGGAGTTTTCAAATTTTTTGGTGTCGATTCTTTGAAAAAAAAATTGAAAAGAAAATTCATTATTTAATTATGGTTCGTAAAGTGTTGCTTGTGACTGCGAAGTAATAGAACGTGTTGCAGAAAAAATATTACATCAGTATTATGCACGTAGAGTAACAAGCGTAGTCAATGAAATAACGCCACAACACCCTGCGCGACAGAAAAAAAAACAGCGCAGTAAACTGAGGAATATTCCCCCCGTGTTATTCATGTGTTATTGTGTATTATTCATGTGTTATTGTGTCATAGGAATATTTCTGGTGTTATAATAACACAATAACACATCAATAACACATGAATAACACACAATAACACATGAATAACACGGGAAAAAAATATTCTTCGTGTTACTGCGTCGTTTTTTCTCTGTCGGGAATATTCTCCGTATTATTCAAGTGTTATTGTGTGTTATTCATGTGTTTTTGTATTCTGAGAATATTCTTGGTGCTATAATAATACAGTAACACATCAATAATACATGAATAACACGTAATAACACATGAATAACACGCAATAATACATGAATAACACGGGGGGAATATTCCCCGTGTTACTGCGCCGTTTTTTCCTCCTATCGCGCGTGGCGTAATTTTATTGGCTACATACGGTATTTCTACGTGCGTAGTACTGATGTAATATTTTTTCCGTGTTGCAAGATGATATTTTTGACGTGTGTTTCGACCAATTATATTATAGCATCTTATTGTTTTGAAAAGCAAAATAACAAATAATGCTTTTTGTGGCTGTTTGGGTTGATTTTTTTTCCACTTAGTTATATTTTAATTATTTTTTAATATGAAATAAAAATATATTTGTTATCTTGTATGTGAGTTATTTTTTACCTTGTCGGAAACACTTGTTTTAGTAAACAATGGTGAGTTGGGTTGTGACAGCAGGTTTGGTGATGGGGGTGTTCATGATGATAGTTGATTAGTTGTATATTTCATTTTGAAAATAGCAAAGATAATATAAAACACTTGAAAAGTTATTTTGAACATTTTTTTAAATTATTAGGGTTGTTTAAAAAAATAATAATAAAAACACAGCTCAATCAAAAACAAGACATGTTTCAAGGATACCTTTTAATTTCTCGTATAACGTGCATTAAACTACTAGAGATGCACTGTACAAATATCAACTCATAAAATGTAAGCGAGCTGAGAGAAATTATTTTGTTCGGTGTCCTCATGTCTAGACACTGGCGATGTTCCGATCACGAGAAGTGCATGGTGAAATGGCCGGATTATTGCGCATGCGATTCGCCGGAAGTAACAATTTTCTGTGAGTTGGACGCACCTTAGTAATCTTTACAAACAAGGGAAGAAATGGTGATGTGGCAATTTTTGGGGCCTACGCAATCTTTTCCATCCACTATTACCAAGAAAAAGGTGGGTCCCCCTCCACTTTTATTGGAAGCTAATTCTCTCCACATTGGATCAATAAAAGTGGAGCCCGATTGAGCCTGCATGTTTGTCTTTAACATCTTGATCGGAGCTAAAGTCAAACACAATCAACCACACAACATTACAACTGTATAAAGAGATAATAGAAAAATCTATCAATCCACGTAACCATACTTTTCCATTTGTTCTCAAGGCATCTGCTTCACTCTCCGGCATCAGGGGAGGAATTCAGCTGCATGGTCATGTAATCACGCTTGGATTTTGATATGCCACCAACAAATTTTTTTCACCTGACACAAATCTCGAGGCATCACACGAATTTCGAGATACTTTTTTGAAAAAAAAACATTCGAACTTTTAATTAAGTGTCATGCAAAGCTCCGATTTCTTCAAACTTATTGTCACTAACCGGTTCGATGAAACGAGCCTAATAATATCAAATTTAGTTCAATCAGAGTCAAATCAAGCATATATCAAGTCATTATATCACTCTTAGAAGATTTCCGAACACATTTGGAAAGAAGAACTAATGCCGACGCTAGCAAGTGTATACTCGAATCAAGTGTTTCGATAAGACGAATTCAACGAGTCCAAGATTGCTCAATTTTGACATCGTTAAGACACTCAAATGTCTATTAAACGACATATGATTGATGAAAGCTCTCCAGACCGTCCGATCAAAATGTTTCATAGTTCTGCAGCAATGACATTCAAAACATTATGAATAGACCCCTACCACTCTCATGGGAGAGGAGGGCGGAAGCCTTGAAAGAGAACTTGTGGTTTTGAGAAGGAACTGAAGTCTAGCACCACCGCCAACCGTCGTCGAACATCGCCGAACGCCATCGACCATTACCGACCGTCGTCGATCTCCGCTGACCAGACACCTTCAGTCAACGTCGTAACTTGGAAACTCTAGGAATCTTCTCACGTATGTGGGACATGAGCTCACCACTACAGTCTAAATGCCAACAACTACGTACGTGGTCATCAGCTCATACAGTTCCTAAATCCAACCATAGCAGTATACGGACGTCATCAATATTAGCTCCAACGACCTACATGGTCATATGCTCATGCATCTCCCGACTCTAGTCCTAACGGTCTATGGACGTCACCACTGCTCACCACTACGGTCCATATGCCAACAATGACCTACACTGTCATTAGCTCAAACAGTTCCCGACTCTGGCCCCAACAGCATACAAACATCATCAATACTCGCCTCAACAACCTACGTGGTCATCAACTCATACAACTCCTGAATCCGGCCCCAGCGACTTACGGACGTCAACAATATTCGTTCCAATTATCAACGTTGTCATCAACTCATGCAGTTCTCGACTCCGACCCCGCGACCTACGAATGTCATTAATACTCGCCAATTACAGTCCACGTGATTCACTGTTCCCGTAACTACTTACTAGGACTTCTATGATCAATCAACGCTTTTGGAGCAACCATCTATCACACTCACAACAGACTACTACCTCCATAACAATCAACAATAACCCTTGCAACTTGTCACTAAAAACTGTAGCCAGATTATAATTATGCAACTTTGTAATTATATCTTCCATAATTTATGTGAAGAATGAACTTATGTACTCATCATTCATAGTGGATTATTTCAACTGGACTAGACCCCGTGGTTTTTCCCCCTTTTAAGGGTTTTCCACTTAAAAAATCAAGGTGTCTCATCCTGGTTACCTTTTTTCTGTTATCTGTGTGTGCTGAATTCTCGTGCAACGCTAAGACAATAATTCATTACTCTATCACCGTGAATTTTCTGGCACGCATCAGATTTAATGATGATGTGTTCATACATAGCAGTTTGACTAATCTTATGGAAAATGCAACAAAATTGAGCTCAGTTAAAAAATTTTTGAGCTGATGGGAAGAAGAGGAAGAACAGTTGCTTTATGGAGTGATCTTCTTTCTGCTTGCAATAGGAAAAGAGTTTCTGGGTTGATTGTCTTCTTCTCTTTGCAGAATTAAGCTTTGAGAAACTGAATTCCTGAGGAAAGCTCCAGGGCCGCAGCTCTCTCATCCTGCTCAAATGTAAGCTCACTCGATCTCGGCCGAAGCATACTTTGCTCGTTGCTAAAGAATCACCAAACTTATGCATGAGCATGTGAAACAAAGCATGAAATATCATATTCACATTTGATACGTTTCTTTGATAATAGGTCTATAAAAAAAACCACAACTTAAATATATGACCTCCTTGATCATTTAAATAATTTGAAAGCATAACAAAAATAAGAAATTAAACTCAAATCAATGATCTGATTCTGCAAAGCAAATATGGTTTATAACTTCATTCTTCTAGATTCCCTCTTCTTTTGGCCTCCTAGAGAACAACTTTCTCCTCATTGAATGCAGCGCAGACATTTCACCCTTCTGAATTTTAATTGATTCAACAAACTCATCATTCCCCCAAACCTGAAGAAAAAATATACAAACAGAAACTTTGTCTTATAACAACATCTGTCTGATAAAAGTAATTTTCTTTGTATTAAGTTGAAGCGTAAGAATTGGGGAAGCCAACAAAAAGGATTTTCATCAAATAATTAAAATTATTGAAGCACACCCAGACCCACGAATGACATATTTTAGTAAGAAGCAATTCAATTATTGCAACATTAGAATCATTTAAACTGGAACAAGCAACTCATTGATGTTTAGGTGTAGATATGTCAAAAGAGCACCAAAAAAAAAAAAAAAGAGGTAACAGTGGAAGTAGGGGAATCATAGCAACAAATTTGGAGAGCGACTCGTGCTTTGTTTGAGAACACAATCGTGCAATCATGAATGCCGACACGTAAATTTATATTTCAATAAAAGAGCATATCTTGACGTCTCAAAAAGAGATTTTTTATTGCGTTAGAACAGAACAATGATACCCGTTCCGTTCTGCCACGTGACTTTTGAAAGAACTTCACTGAGAATGAAGCCTCGTTTGAGAGAAAAATTATTGCATAAGAACACCGCATGCAGAGATGCTTGCAGTGTCCGATCTACACCGTACATCACGGTGATATACAAATGCAATCAAATTTTAAAAAAAATATATAAAGTGGGACTCACCGAAATACATCTTCACCGTAGATCACCGTGATCTACGGTGTCGATCAGACACCGTATGCATCTCTGCATGTGGTGTCCGTATGCAATAACAATTCTATTTGAGAAGACTTTTAGAGTGCAGTGAGCTATTACGAGTGACATTTTTTCTACTCTTTGGCTACATTAATTACACTAAATCTCTTTTCTTCCCAATGATATTTTTTGTTATTTTCCCACTTGAAATAGATCTGCGTTTCCATGTGGAGTTTCCAATGGAGCTTAAGGGATTGATGCTCATTTTGATTTGTCATTTTTAGGATGTTTAATCTTTATTCATAACCTAGTTGTTAAATTTTTCTACTTCGAAGTTGGATATTGTTCGAATCGAGGCCACGAATCGCATAAAGTGTTGCCGAATAAGAGCCATATAAAATTTTGTAAATACTTTATCAATGTTAAAAAGGATGATTATAATTTAAAATTATTTAGGCTATTATAGTCATTTATATTAAAATAATTAGAACTAATAGAGCTCAAAAACACACAATTTTTTAAATTCAAATGATAATATTAACTATTTATAAGTGAGTTTTTTTTTTTTTTGAAAAAAGAAGTTCCCCCAAAAAACTATGTCTTTGCAAGTAGAATTTGGCTTAATTAGATAAAATTTAGTAAATCCTGTAAATTAAAATATATAAAATCCTAAGGCGGTTAAATTCTGAAATATTTGATATGTTAGTATATAAATCTTCATAAATACTGAAAAATTATTTACCAGTTTAAAAGAATTTAGTAGAATTTATTATACATAAATCCTCAAATAAAAAAAAAAGATTGAATATAAAATACAAATTAATATCGAAAAAAATAAAGTGTCTATTAAATAATAATTAGTTATATAAATAACTAATCAATACATTTTTTAAATGTAAAACTAATTATTTATTATTCAATTATTAATTTTTAATCAATTAAATTAATAAAATTAACTTCAATAAAAATAAATTAAAACCACACACCCATTTGTCTCCTCCCTGCCGGAAACCCTCGCCTCCATTCTCTTCCCTCATTTTCGGGCAAACTTCCCGTCTCTGTCCAAAACCCTCGCTTTTGTCACTCCTCTCCAGGTTTCGCCCAAAACCATAACCTTCGTTAACGAATCTTAGCGATACAGTTGCCATTAGAGCTAGCTGGGAAGACAACGACGGGATCGCGGTTTGCAAAGACCACCGAAACTCCCATCTTTCTCATCCTTCGGCTCCGCTCCTACCAGAAACCATTGAGGAAGTTAAGCTTGTTTGCGCCATTCTTCATTTTCGCGCGTCCCGGATTTTTCGCGAGTCGGCGTCATTTTGGGATTTACGGGAGCTCTGGATTTACGGAGGCTTTTTTTGCCGTTTGGCAGGATTTAATTTAAGTTCTGCTTACAACCGGCTACCAAACAGCCCTTTAACTTGGGCATTTTCACGTTTCGAAATTGGCCAGAATTGCCCCGTAGCGGTGGAAGAAAAGTTTGGAGTAAATGCTCGGCGAAATGATGCGCCTCCGTTTTCTCCGCTGCCGCCACACCACAAAGGAGCGGGAAGTCCTCTCAAACGAGGTAGCGTTGCCGAATTCAGGAAGGGTGGCTTAACAACTTCATCTTCTGAATCACCAAGGAAACCCTAGCTGCGATTCGAGGAAACCCTAGTGAAGAAGCATGGCTTTACGATTTTCTCCTCTGGTTATACAAACTCGAAAGCCTCCGCTATTGTCTCTCCCCAAGAAAAAATTAACATTTTGCTGTTTTATGGCCGCTCCAACCTCTGAATCCTCTACGAAGTGAGCTCATTTTCCCCTTTCCTGCCATTTCTTTCACAATTTATATATTTTATTGCTTTTTTTTTTTTATTCCTTTCTTAGTCTTTGTGTTTTTTCGGATTTTGGGATGTGGGTAAATCAGGGCTTTCATTTGGGCATTAGATGACTAGCTTTTTATCTTGCAGCATGAATTGAAAAGTTGAATGGTCTGTTCGTGAGTCATTATGGTACTAACCTTCTTTTGTTTCATCAGCATTTTTTTTTTTCACATGGCTTGGAAGTGTAGTGCAGTTTTGCCATGAGATGAGTCCTTGAAATCAAAAGCCTATGGATTGGATTATGGAAGCGTTCATGTGAAGGGAGAAAATGTGCAAGATTCATGAGAGCATAAATTTTTTTATGGTATTTACAGTTTCCTCAATTTAGGAAAAGGTGATGCATTGTTTATGCCTTGAAGATCATGGCTTCCAGGAATACGATGAACATTAAGGAAATGGCTTATAGAAATGTATGATTTGTTTGTTGGGAGTTGGTAGAGAGTTTTCTTTGACCAGGGGTTCATATCATACTTTAACCTCTAATTTCTAACATAGTTGTCATTAAGGCTCAACTTACAAAAAAAAGAAGACATTCTAATATAATTTTAAATATGATAAATTTGTGCAGGCTTGTGGAGGAGTTGGTAGAAACTTTTATCTCCAACGAGATCCAAATTCGAAGGACGTTTTAGCAATAAGTTTTGACTTAGTTTTAATGGAGACTCAACCTACAGAAAAAATAATAATAAATTGATCAATTTTATGTTAATTAGTTTTTCATTTTATTTTATTATTATTTTTTTGTTTTGTTTTTGAGATGATTGAAATTGAAGCAAATTAATCTAAATTTGTATTTCACATGTTAATGTTTCAATAACTATAGTATGTATTGTTCTCCCGTATGCTTATGTTTTTTTTTGCTGTGAAACATAAATTTATTTTCAAAATTGATATTGTATTCATTTTAAAATAAATTTATTAACTATATAATTCACCTTGATTGAATTTGACAAGGAATATTCTTACTTTATTGTTCTTCTTTTTTAAGTACTTTGGCTCTGTACAAATTAAAATTTAAAAAAACAAAACCTGTTTCTTAAATTTATATGAAGGGCCAGTTTGGTTCCTCATAAAAGAAAAATAAGATACTTGACTCACAGTACTTGAAATTGGTGGAATATGCCCATAATTTTATTGCTGAATGAGATGTGCTCGAGTATTTGCTTTGTTCCAAATTTCCCTCACATTTGTCAAATAAAATTAAAACTTTTGTTGAATAGTTCTATGACCTTTTACTTTTTTCTCTTTGCACAATTTTGTTTGATTCTAGCCATTGTAGAATGTACGCCTTGGTTTGTGCCAAATTGTGGTCTTTTCATTGTTCTTATCTTCAAAATTTAGTTGTATTGTTTTAAAAAAATTTTTTGAGTAAATGAAAAATAGTTTTTACACTTTAAATACTTAATTTTCGTACTGATTTAAGCAATACCTCAAAAAATAGGAACTGATTAGTGCCAGTTCATATTGTTAGAGAGACAAAGAAGGGAGGCAAGCAATGGGAATCGGGAGTTGAAGTGAGGAGTCAGAGTAGAAGTCGAAGCGAGCAAGGGGTTTGATTTTGTGCTATTTAGATGGGGCGATATGTAGAACGAAGATGAATCGAGTGAGTGCGCTAGTGCAGGAAAACCGAGTGGAGGATTAAGTTGTGCAGAAGGAAGATTGTGCATTGGAGCGTGAGCGAGCGAGTCGGTGTAAGGATTGAGCGAGCCAAATAATGTTACTATCATTCTCGTGCATGTGGTTGTCACTATCGGCCCTTATTATATCTGCTATATATGCTACTGTCAATTACATAGTTGTGCTAAATGGAATGATAATGTTATGATCGTTCTTGCTTGTATGAACATTGGCCTTGCACTAAGGATTGAACGACCCGTTGACGTTACAGATAAAAGTTTCATCGAGGATAAACATGACCTTGAGAAGTGCGATTGCTCAAATCACATGAGTACTATGATCTCATATTGTTTCAAAACTAAAGATATTAAAATTAGAACTATCGTATCATTTGCTTGTACATTTAGTTTTGATATCTCTTTCTTCACAGTTCAATTAATTTAGTCAGATACACCTACCAAAAGAGTAAATGGTCCCTGAATAAGCTCATTTGTTACTCTACACAGAAGAAGAAGAAATATTGGATCACAGCAATGACCTTACCTAGCAATCTAACACGATTGTAGAAAAAATAAAGGTTTTGTGAGAGGCCTTCAAGCGAAAAGATGAATTATAAGAGTACTAATAAATTGAAGCGAAAAGATAAAGTTGATCCCCAAAGCATAAGGAGGACCACCCCACACATACCAATAATTACACATAAAAGAGATCTTCCAATTTTGGAAAGTAAGCACATAATACTTTCTTGCAAAAATTTCATTTCATTACATAAAGTGGTACAAATGGACTCATCTATACAGGGGCGGAAGGGGCGGACCGGGACAAACCATATATCAAAATAGGATGAAAGCTCATTGAGGAAAACTTGTAAAAAAGGAAAGAGAAGAAAAACCTTTTTTTTTTCGCATTACATGTGATTTTTCTTCTCTTTCTCTATACTTTTTATGTTCAATTTCTCTCTATGGAGAGTTGAAACCCAAAGATGCCAAAAGCTTTACCTTATTATTTATTAATATGCACGGAAGATCTTTTCGAGCCTTTCACAGTTTGCCATTTTCATGCCTTTAATTTTTTCGAGGATTTTTTTAAATTGCAGGTTTTGTATCATAATTATACTATTTTTATTTATATGGCTTGCATATTTGGCTTTTGGCTTTACATTTAGGCATTAGATGTATTTTTTTTCATAATGAATATCTTATATATATAATTACATGATAGTATACTACAAATTTTACATGTTAGAATGCTTATTTTTATTTAGTTGCTAGGTAGCTTTTGTTTCTAAATTTTAATAAAAGATATATAATGCAAAATTGGATCTTCTCAACACATAATGCAAAATTATATCTTCTTGATGAGAAATTCTGTCAAGACGTGCTTATCATTTTTTCCTACTAATCTATGAAAAAAGTTATTTATCCATTTAAGCGCCTAGATTCTACATGATCGGCACCAAGCTCTCTATGATGCTTGGCACATGAAATTGCAACCTAGTCAGATCAAAGTCGAGTAGAAGTTATTTTATCAAAATAAATTATTTTTTAGAAAATTTGAAAATTAGTAATGCATACATTGGACTTAAAGTTTTATACTGATAATCTTATACCAACTACTATAAAAATCTAATTACTGAATTTAGAATTACTGATGCGAAAGTCCCTTTTGGATAAAAAAATGTTTGAAGCCATCACTATAAAATAAAATTTGATATTTTATATGATGAAACTATTATTTTATTAAAATTACTATCAATAAGAATTATTTTTATCATTTTCTTATAAAATAATAAAAAAAACTTCAAGAAAAATTGAAAAAAAAAAACATTTTAAAATACAAATATCTTAAATTCAAATTTCTGCTCGTTTGTGCCCTTATTTCGAAAGTTTTTTTACTCTGCCCTTGCTGCCTTCAACTAACATTTTTCAAAGTTACAGAGATAAGGGATTATTTGAGAGCACTTTTTTTTAAAAAATCAATGTACCATTATTTAAACCATTTTAGAGAGAAAAACATCAGCTATGATGCATGATATAATCTCTCTTTTGATAGATTCCGATTCATAATTCTCTCTTGAAGGCTTGTAGTTTATAATGCTAACATTCTAAACAGGTTAAAGATGGCGGCCCTCTCAAGGATTGGCCTAGCTGGTCTTGCTGTCATGGGCCAGAACCTCGCTCTCAACATTGCCGAGAAAGGTTTCCCCATCTCAGTCTACAACCGAACTACGTCCAAGGTTGACGAGACTATCGAACGTGCCAAGCTCGAAGGAGATCTCCCCGTTTATGGCTTCCATCAACCCCAATCCTTCATCAATTCAATTCAAAAGCCACGAGTTGTCATTATGCTCGTGAAGGCCGGTGCACCTGTCGATCAAACTATTGCGACACTTTCAACATACTTGGAGGCTGGTGATTGTATAATTGATGGGGGCAATGAATGGTATGAAAATACAGAACGGAGAGAGAAAGACATGAAAGAGCGCGGCCTCCTTTATCTAGGAATGGGAGTTTCCGGTGGTGAAGAGGGTGCTAGACACGGGCCATCCCTGATGCCCGGAGGTTCGTTTGAGGCATACAAAAATATAGAAGACATTCTTCTCAAGGTGGCTGCTCAAGTTCTGGATAGTGGACCTTGTGTGACTTACATCGGCACAGGAGGTTCAGGCAATTTTGTGAAGATGATTCATAATGGGATCGAATATGGCGACATGCAGCTCATTGCCGAAGCTTACGATGTGCTGAAGAGTGTCGGCAAGCTCTCGAACGACGAGTTGCAGCACGTTTTTACTGAATGGAACAAAGGAGAGCTTCTTAGTTTCCTGATTGAGATTACGGCTGACATATTTGGGATCAAAGATGACAAGGGCGACGGCTATTTGGTCGACAAAGTCCTTGACAAAACTGGAATGAAAGGCACCGGTAAATGGACGGTTCAACAAGCAGCAGATCTATCCGTCGCTGCTCCGACCATCGAGGCATCCTTGGATTCAAGATTCTTGAGTGGGCTGAAGGAAGAAAGAGTTGAGGCTTCCAAGGTGTTCAGTTCTGGTGGATTTGATGACATCTTAAGCAGCCAGCCTGTAGACAAGGCGAGGCTAATTGATGATGTCAGGCAAGCACTTTATGCCTCAAAGATCTGTAGCTACGCGCAGGGAATGAACTTGCTCAGAGCGAAAAGCATCGAGAAGGGATGGAATCTCAAGCTCGGCGAGCTTGCACGCATTTGGAAAGGCGGTTGCATTATTCGTGCCATCTTCTTGGATAGGATCAAGAAGGCATATGACAGGAACCCTGATTTGGCGAATCTTCTCGTCGATCCTGATTTTGCCAAGGAGATGATTGAAAGGCAGGCGGCATGGCGGCGGGTTATCTGTCTTGCAATTAATGCTGGCATCACAACTCCCGGTATGTCGGCGAGCTTGGCTTATTTTGACACTTACAGGAGGGAGAGGCTGCCTGCCAATCTGGTGCAGGCTCAGCGTGACTACTTTGGAGCACACACGTACGAGAGGACTGACATAAGCGGATCTTTCCACACTGAGTGGTTTAAGATTGCGAGGCAGTCAAAGACTTGATGCCATCGGTGCGTCATTCTACCGTGCTTTTGAATGATCTTGATTTTGTTGGGGCATATATCAGAGACTTAATTGCTTTCTAAATTGAATAACATGCCCGCCCCAATGCAGGATTTGAAACCTGATTATAGTTGTTATTGCCGAATTTTCTTTTAATGCTTTATTCTGTGTTATGTTCTCGAGTCTTATCCATTTGAACTCTTTGTTTGTTTGAGATACCTTGAGTTTCAGGGACAACTTCATGCGGTTGGCTACTTGGCTGTTGGTGTTATTTTGATTTGGTATTTTATAATAATTATTCTCTCGGTTTTGAAGGGAATTATTTATCTGAAGAATAAAGCTATGGCACTCTTAACATAAATTTATTTATTTATTTTGGGAAATTTACATAGATGCAATGCAATTCTTATGTATTTGCATATCTAACACCTGAAATGTAAGTTTTTCACACTTCGGTGTCATAAACATGTACACCAAAAGTTGCATTTCAATTTTAAAAAGATATTTATGGTCATATTTTTGATGTGATGTTAAAGATTTGACTTGTATACTTGTAAATATGAATGTTTAGTTGTTAGATATGTAAATGCATTGGAATTGCGTGGTGTCAATGTAAATGCCCCCATTTTGTTTTGCTGGTAAACATTGTCTTGGTTATTGATTATAAAAAATATAGTTGGAAAAAAAAGGAATAAGCTGGGCGCAATGTGGCAGATCTGCAAATAGAAGCTTCAGCTTGTGGATTTATTCCAACTCTCTTTATTTTTAGTTGTTTACTATGTTCATATTGATTTCTAGAAGAAGCACTAATAGATTTTAATGCCTTGAGGATGAAGGCTGTATGGCTGCGTCATGTAGCTTTTCAATTGTATTGTGTCGCATTCTATGAATTTTTATTTTAATTTTAAATAATCATTATCTTATAATGGTTGGTAAGTTTTGCTTGTGGCTACAAACTGAAAGAACATGTTGCATGATGATATTTTGTCATATGTTTTCACCAATTATATTACAGTTTATTAATTTTTTTGAAAATCAAATTAACAAATAATTGTTTTAAAGGCCTTTTTTGTTAATTTTTTTACACTTTGTTTTATTTTATTTTTAATATAAAATGTAATTATATTTGGTATCTTAAATATTAGTTGTTTTTTGCTTTCTCTTCAGTTGGTGTGGTTTTCATTGTGGTTGTTGGTTGGTTGGAGTAGTTTTTATTTTGAAATTAACAAAAATTATAGAACACTTAAACGGTTTTTTTTTAAGCATTTCTAAAAATTATTTGAGCTGTTTATTAATATATAAAAAAATATTTTAAAAAACCAGCTCAATCTTGTTTTTTTTTTGAATAAAAAGAATAACTTAATTCAAACTTGGCTTTTAATTTCTGACATAACAACTAAAGATGCACACTTTAAAAATATCAATAAATAACAAAAGCTAAGTTGAGTTGGTCCTACCATAGTATTCTCTACTAAGGAAAGGGGAAGAAATGGTGATGTGTGTGGCAATTATTGGGGCCTACACAATCCCATGTATCCACTCTCACCCAATTTTAGGTGGATCCCATTCCCCTTTTATGATAAGCTACTTCTATCAACTTAGGATCATGAAAGTGGGTCCCTTTCCATTTCTTCCTCCAACCTTATCCCATTGTCATCAAATCTCCTCCTCATAAACTAAGAGAACTCCGCACAGATCTCCAATCACCACATCCCTTCAACCTTCGTTCACCTCTTCCTCTTCCTTCATCAGCCCATCATAACAGTAATGGAATCATGGTAGGAAGTTCAGCTCTCCACCAACACCTCCTCTCACCACCATACCTTCACAAAAACCAGAATCCATCACCATGCCTATTCTCCCTTCACCAAGTCAAAACCATGGAAGACTTCAAACAAGCTCATGCACGGTTCCTAAAGCTTGGCCTCGACCTCATTCCTCGATCTGCCGGAGAGCTCATCTCGGCTTGCGCTCTCTCCGCTTGGGGCAGTCTCGACTATGCTCTTGCAATTTTCCTCGATCTCAACGAACCCTGCACGTTTGACTTCAACGTAATCATCAGAGCTAAGGTCAACCATGGTCAACCAAAATTAGCTCTGCAACTATTTATAGAGATGATAGAAAGATCTGTCAATCCAGATAACTTTACTTTTCCACTTGTTCTCAAGGCTTGTGCTTTACTCTCTGACATCAGAGGAGGAATTCAGCTGCATGGCCATGCAATTAAGCTTGGATTTAATGATGATGTGTTCATACATAACAGTTTGATTAATTTGTATGGAAAATGCAGCAAGATTGAGCTCAGTTACAAAATTTTTAAGCTGATGGGAACAAGAAGAACAGTTGCTTCATGGAGTTCTCTTCTCACAGCTTACAGTAGAATGGGTTTCTGGGTTGATTGTCTTCATCTCTTTGCTAAACTAAGCTGGGAGAAACTGAAGCCTGATGAAACTACCATGGTCGCCGCGCTCTCCTCTTGCTCGAATTTAGGCTGCTTCGATCTCGGCCGAAGCATACATTGCGTACTTCTTAAAAATTACCAAACCTTAAACATAATTATACAGACTTCCCTGATTGATATGTATTTCAAATGTGGACAATCTGATAAAGGAATGTTGATTTTTGATAAACTGCATGAGAAAAATTTATGGACTTACAGTGCTGTAATTTCAGGCTTAGCAATGCATGGTGATTGTGAAAAGGCCTTGCAGGTGTTCTCAGACATGGTAAATCAAGGTCTTCAACCTGATGAAGCTATATGTGTTAATATGCTCAGTGCATGCAGTCATGCAATGAAGGTTGAAGAAGGGCTTAGATTCTTCAACCAAATGAGATTTGATTATCAGATAAATCCTAATGCTCAGCATTATGGATGCATGGTAGACCTGTTAAGCCGTGCCGGGATGCTAAATGAGGCCTATGAGATGATTCAGAGCATGCCAATGGAGCCTACCGACGCATCCTGGCGAAGCATTCTGAATGCCTGCCGGATCAATGGGCATATTGAAGTAGCAGAAATTGTTTACAGAAAGTTGGAGAAGATGGGTGCTGTTAATGCTGGGGACTCTGTGATTTTATCAAATATGTATGCAGAACTGCAGAGATGGGTGGAAGCTGGTAAAATTAGAGTGGAAATGGTGAACCGAGGCCTGGTTCAGGTGGTTGGATTTAGCCAGGTGGAGGTGAAAGGGAAGATGCATAGATTTGTTTCAAATGATGAGTCATTTTCTCAGAGTGCTGAAGTGAAGGAGATGCTTTACCAGATGGATTTACAGCTGAGATTTGAGGGACATGGGGCTGATAAATTGAGGAGTTTTGAAGGTCAGAGTCAGAGAATTGCCATTGCTTTTGCTTTGTTGAACACAAACTCAGGCTCTGCTATAAGAATCCTTACAAATCTTAGAATGTGTGGTGAGTGTCATGAATATATTGAATTGATATCGAAGATTTTTGAGAGGGAAATTATTGTGAGGGATCGGCGCCGGTTTCATCATTTTAGATTTGGATGGTGTTCGTGTGGGAATCGTTGGTGAATTGAGGAATATAATGATATCAAAATGAAAAAAAAAGGCAAGGATATTCTAATTTAATTTAACTATGATGAATTTGTGTAAGGTTGGCTTATGGAGGAGTTGGTACATAGTCTTCTCTTCAACTAGGAAACGAGTTTGAAGCATATTCTAATCATTAATTTCTAATATATCTGTTGCTCGGGTTCAACTTCTAAAAAAATAGTGCAAGGATTGGAAGAGTTGGTCGAGAGTTTTCTCTCCAACTAGACGACCGAAGTTCGAAGCTTACTGTAAGGAGGCAGACAACCTATCAATCATAATTCTATCAAAGACTGATGTTCATAGTTTATATATATATAATAAAGGTTAAAAAGCATATGACTAGGTATTTCACAAATCTATTAGGGAAAGGGCATAACCAAATGGATTCATATGTCAATATTCCCCCTCTTTCTGATTGATAAGGGTCAATTATCATTCTTCAAGTCTTGGATATCAAGATATTGATAAAGGAGAGGGAAATAGGAGTTTGAATTTAAAATGAGATATAATTCCAGTTGTTTTTCTTAATGCTATTAATGATTTAGTAGCTTTCTAATATAATTTAGAGTATACATAAAAAGTCTCAAATGAAACTTGAAGCCGTCAAGTAGTAGTTTATTATCAACCGACAGTTATAGGACAAATTTTGTAGTGCTTGGACAAAATATTTATATTTACTTTATTTAATGTACCCTATTATTGTACATGTTATATCGAGTTGGGTCGCGATATAATATGAGGATAAAAAAAATAAAATCAAGGGCTTATATAGAACTTCTATGTTTTTAAATGAACTAAAATAAAGTTTATTGACCTATTTATTAAATCTTAAACTTGATTTAAAGCCCAAAAAATTGAGATGACTTGACTCCTCAACTGTGACAGCTCAAATTCTCACCCATCAAGGTATTGTCCACTTTGACCAGATGACCTATTAGTTTTGCCCTATTGATATAACTTCCCAGGAGGTCACCCATTTTATGAGTGCTCATAAACGAGCACGTTTAACTTTATAATTTATATCGAAAATTTCACTGTTCTAACAAAATGTACCTTGATTTTTAGGAGTTTAATTTCATTTGGCTTAAGCGGTTTCACATCAACCCCCTTAGGTTCAATCTTGCTTTGTTAAATTCGAAAAAAAATATTCATCCTTTGTTAAATTCATGCACCCATTTAAGGGTTTGTAGCTATGAGGTACTTTCTACCTATAAAATATTAATATTTTTCTCATTTATTCATTGCCTTGCCAAATAGAAAATTAGATGTGCAATTGGACGTAATGCGTGCTAGAAAATTCGTGGTTTTAGAGTAATGAATTATCGTCTTGGCATTGCACGAGAATTTAACACACACAAATAAAAGAAGCAAAAGGAGACAGTTCGAGTTTTTACGTGGAAAACTCTTGAAAGGGGGAAAAACCACAGGGCCTAGCCCAGTTGAAAAAATCCACTATGAATAATGAGTACACATGCTCATTCTTCTCCTAAATTATGATTACAAAGTTGTATAACTATAATTTGACTGCAGTTCTTGGTGACAACAAGTTGCAAGACTCATTATTGATTGATGTGGAGCTACTAGTCAGTCGTAATGTTGAAGATAGTTGTTCTAGAAGCGTTGATTGGCCAGAGAAACCATAGTAAGTAGTTGCGGGAGCTGTGGAACACACAAGCCATAGTGATGAGTATGAATGACGTTCGTAGGCCGCGGGGGCTGCAGTCGGAGCAACACCAACTGTGGACCATGTATGTCGTAGGGGTGAGTATGAATGTGTCCGTAGACTGCGAGAGCCGAAGTTGAGAGTTGCATGAGCTGATGGCCATATAGATTATTGTTGACACATGGACCGTAGTGACGAGCTCTTGTCCCATAGATGGAAAATTGTTACTAGACATTCAAAGTTATAACATTGGCTGACGGTGTTTGGTTGGTAGTAGTTAATGACGGTCAACAGTGGTCAATAAAGGTTGACAACAGTCGACGGCGGTCGACTATGGTTTGCAATGGTCGACTGTGGTCGGTGGTGGTCAACGGTGGTTGACGGAGGTCAGTGGCGATTGACGTCTGTCGGTGGTGAAGTTGAGCTGCAGTTCCTCCTCAAGGCCTCAATTTTCTATAAGTTTCCCCCCTTCTCATGAGAGGAGTAGGGATCTATTTATAGTGTTATGAGAGTCATTAATGAAGAAATATGAATCGTTTTGATCGAACAGTTCAAAGAGCTTCATATAAAAGGACATTTAATGGACATTTGAGTGTCTTAACGATGTTAGAATTGCACAATCTTGGGCTCGTTGGTTTCATCTTGTCGAGACGCTCGATTCAACTGTAAACTTGCCAGCTTCAACATCCGTTGACTTTCCAAATGTGTCAATAAATCTTTGAAGAATGATTTAATGACTTGAACGAGGCTTGATTTGACTCGGATTGAACTAACTTTTATATCATTAGGTCTGTCTCATTAAGCCAATCAGTCTGACTCTAAGTTTGCTGAAATTGGACTTGATGACATGCTGCGAGATTCATGTCTGATAAGAAAAATTTGTTGGTGGTGTATCATGGCGTTTCCAATTTTAGCTTTTTAAAATATTCGATAAATTCCTATTCTAGATGCATTGCATATTTCATGGTATTATTAATTTTTTTGATAAATTCATTTCATATTAAGCTATTTGATTAATCAAGGCTATAAAACATAGTTAACTAAGTATTTGGGATTGATAAATTTAACATTTACTTTATGAAAAATTAATACTTATAATTAATATTTTGTTTTATAAACTCTAATGAAACAAAATCACTTTGTGTGGAATCTTAGTAATCAAGATTAGACAGTTTGAGAAACTTAAAATTTAATAAATTATATTAAATCCTAAAACCTACCGTTCACTTTTGCCTCTCCCAACTTCGCTTGAACCATCGCCTACCTTCCCCTCCCTCCCTCCCTCCTTCCTTCTGTGCTTGAAACCCTCACAATATAATCATGATTGGAGTTAGCTCGGAAGGAACGACAAGATCACAACTTAACAAAGAACTTTGTAACTCCTACATATCTTTTCTTTTCATTTAGTTCCTACCTATCTAACCATGTTCTTTCTTTTCCTTCTCCCACCCATAGCTCCTCTAAATTTTGAAAACACACCTTCCAATGTGATTTAATAAAAATTCATGATTCAAGGCAAAACATAGGTGAAATTGAACTTAGGATCCTATCGGAGTCTTTTTTGTTGTTTGGTTGCGAGTAGGATTTAACTTTAGGATTTTTAAATATTATAAAATCCAATTTAGTGATTATGGAGACGTGATAGATGTTAACATCGATTAAATCTTGTGAAACTTTTTGACATCTTATTTTAGGATTTAAGTGTTAATTGAAATATGTGTTTAATGTTATATTATAATGATATAATTATTATACATAATTAAACTTAATTTAAAATTTTCATTTATAACCATGTTAATCAATAATTAAATATTTATAGAATCTATTAGCCATCAATAATGATTTTATGAAACTAATTATATTAACTTATAGTTTAATATTAATTAATTAACAATTGATTTATAGTAATTAAATTAATTAATAATCACTAAAATTTTATTAAATTAATTAAAATTAATATATAATTTAATTTTTTATTAATTAATCATTGTACAGATACATATTGATTCATCTAACTATAATTAATTTGATAACAAAAATTAATTAATTATTATTATTAATAAATTAAATTAATAAAAAAACTTAAAATAAAGTTAAATTAAAGCTCAAACCCATCTTCCCCCTTCTCTACTTTTCTTCCTCCCCGAAACCCTCGCCTGCGCCTTACCCTTCCGCTTCCCTCTCCCGTTTTCGCATAAAGCAATCGCCTTCGTGACCGAACCCTCGCGATTAAGTCGCGATTAGAGCTAGCTGGGAAAGCAACGACGACATCACCGCTTACGAAGTCCTCCAAAAATCCCATCTTTCTCCTCCTTCAGCTCCCCTCCTACCCGAAACCATTGAGGAAGGTAACTCCTTTATTGCTCCCTTTTCCTCTCACTCCCCTTCGCGTGCTTCAGTTTCTATAAATCCCGTAAATCAGTCTTCCAACTGAATTTACTAAAAATCCGGGATTTAAGGCAAAACGGAGGCAAAACGGGATTTAAGAATCTGTAGGATTTATCTTAAATCCTGCTCAGTCCTGCTACCAAACAGCCTGAAGGGGTTTAAATTTACATACGCGGCACACAATTCTTAGGGTTTACGTATTTCACAGCTGTAGTTTCATTTTTACACATAGCATTTTACATTTGAATGAAAAGATGAATTTGATTATTAAAAAATGATAATGAGTGCGGTGTTGTAAGGAATCTTAAATAACTCATTTATCATGAATTTAGAATTCGCTTAATTTTGATTGTATTCCTAATTCATCATTCGTTGGCTTGCATTACCTCTTGCTTCTTGCGACCTTCGTCTCTTCTGACAACCTCTACAAAACCATATTGTGACATAGTCGACCTCGTAGGGACACCATCTCGTGCCTTCGAGCTCTCCTCGGACCTCCAGCTTTGGTTTTCACTGCATGCGCTAGATTCAAGTTCTTTACAGAGACGAAACTATACTTGCATCTTTCAACTTTGGCTTTACTTACTGGCACCCCCATGCCTTAGATGGCATTCACCATTCCTTGTTTCAAAATAAAATTGAATTTAGATATATTTTACTTAAACCATAAGAAATGATTACATGAATTTATTTTGACTGTCAGTGCTAATAAGAGTCATGATAAAGGGGTTACTTTTTTGTTTTGTTAGTGTGATATATTTCGTTATTGCGTGGCGTTTCCTCAAATTTATTATGGTAATGTGTCCATTATTCGCTTTATCTCATGTTTAATGCATTTAACTTGCTCCTTTTCATCTTTGTTATTCTTCTTCTCCTTCTTCTTATTTTCTTAAATTATTGCTATATTTTCAAGCAGCTTCTATTTCTAATGATGCTTGGAAAGTAGAAACATTTTGAAGATTGAAATTTGGCTTGTTATTCTTGTTGCTGCTGAGTTTTCTTCTTTGTTTGAGATTGTGTCCGTAAATCATTGTGTGTCTTTTCTCCAGGATTAGAAAATCAAATTTGAAGAAGAGACAGGGATTCAAGCCTCAGTTGTTTTTGTATAGTGGTAAAGAATGCCCAGGGAGTTGATTAACGCCAATCCTGTTGTGCATGGAAAGAAAGAAAGGCGGTTTAGGGATGAATCACTAAATACTGATGAGTATGCTGAAGAGCCTATTGATCAACAAGAAATTTTCGATATCCTTATAATGCAGAATCATATCATACCATCTTGTGTTGTTTAAATTTTTTTTTTCTAATTGATTGTATTTGCATTTAACTTTACAATTTTTAACAATTTTGTAATATTTATTGTCCAGACACTTCAAGTTCTTAAAACTGTAATTGCATTGCACATACCCTCCCACCTTCCTTTTGATAAAGTTCTTAAGAGTCTTATTTGATATATTAAAAAGAGGAATCTATCTTAAATTAGATTTAGCTTGGTTAAAGTCTTAGCTGAGCATTCTAAGCCCATTCGGTAGAATTTATGATTTCATATTCTATTGTTTTTAAAAATTATTTCATTTGCAATTTTATTTTATTTTTTTTGTTTGTTTGTGAATGTAAGTGGCAGCTTTAGCTCTATACCATCATTATACACGAGATCTGGGTTTGAAGCTTTAGCTTTGTTATTTTTTTCTGATTACTTCAGAGAAAGAGAGTTAAAAAAGAAATGTTTTGCAATTTTGGTTATGTATAAAAAGTAAAAAAAACAACACTATACAAGATGCATACATGGTTGGGGCATTAGAAGACCATGTTTGTGGTTTCGTGATATAGTTTTTATGGATTGCATCTTCAATCTATGAATTATGCCATGTTTGGTGTGTTTATTTTGCATGAACCATAAATAGTTCTCTATTTAGATCTGATCCAAGTCTTTTCATTTAGGGGCCTGATGTTTATAATATATGCATTTTTTGTACAAGCTAAGCGGAAATCTTAAGACTCAAGAATATTTGATTATTGAAGTTCAGAGTGGCTAATAGCACTTTTTAATGCTATGAATGTGAATCCAAATTCATGTTTCTTAATCACTCAAGATTTATACATAGGGAATAACTTTTTTTTACCTCAAAAAGATTCAGGCCATTGTTTTGTTGTTATGCATGCCTCATGATTCTTTTTTTTTGTCTCTTGCTATCTGTTTTACTTTTTTGGGTTTCTTTTTCTTATGCTTAGTTAATTATTGAGCAGTTTAGTATGCTAATTAAATTGCTTCTTATTGAATGGGAATTTTTGTTAATTTGTCAATATCGGCTTTTCCACGAGTTACTAATGTTCAAGTTTAACAATATTGTCCAAATTATTACTAGTTTCTGTTCTTCCTTAATCTTTTGTAAACCATGTAAGGGATATAAAAGACCCAGAACATCCGTATTCATTGGAAGAGTTGAATGTTGTTTCTGAAGAGTCAATTGAAGTTGATGACAAGTTAAACCATGTCAGGCAAGCTTTGCAAGTGCTTTTAAGTTTGAAATGTTCTTTCATAGCGGGACAAATATAAATGTGTTGTAACTATCGCCAAACCAAGTGACCATTTTTTTTTATATAGGGTCACTTTTACGCCTACTGTTGAGCATTGCAGCATGGCTACAATTATTGGACTTTGCTTGCGTGTGAAACTTATGCGCAGCCTTCCTTCACGTTACAAGGTATGTCACAAATGGTTCACATGGAAGTGTGAAGTAGATTTTTAAAATGGCGAGGTGATTCAATTTAAGAAATAAGATAGCGTCAAAATAGTTCCTGAATTTTTTCAAGGATTCATTCTAGTCCCAGAGTCTATATAATTGTCAATTTTGTTCCCAACTCTTTTTAACATGGGCTAAAAAAATCCTTATGAAGTACTATTTCAGCCCTAATTTAAAGAGCCTAAAGATTAATTTGGCCATTTTATAAACTATTGAACTAGATGAAAATATGACACTAAACATGATGCAATGGAGAAAAAGGATTCATGTGGCTGACCCCACGTGTAGTGGGATTAAGGCTTTGTTGCTGTTGTTGTTGTATAAACTATGGGACTAAAACGGTTCCTTATAACAGTCAAGGGACTATTTTGGCACTTTACTCATTTATGAAATAAATGCGCATCATCATTGATAATTGTGAGTTGTGATTGCTTAATTTTATTAATTTAATGCTTCTTGCTGCTTGTGTTAGTTGGCACGCAATCTTACATTTTTTTCTGACAATTTTGTTTTGCAAATTGGTCAAACTGCATTCTCTCTTTCTTTTGTTTTCTTTGCTATTTTTTCAATCATTCCAGTAGAGTTTTTATTAATATGAATAGTGAACAGTTTTTAAGCAAATATTGGGATTTTAGTGCTCCTGAATTTGCAATCTAATTGTGGAACACTGCCACAGTTGGAGACTAAAACTGTGATCTCAAGTTTTAAGGATAGCTTTTATTGTGAATCTGGAATCTTCTAAATGGTGGTGTCATGCGTGTACCATTTCCTTTTTGCATATGCAAATGTTCCATGATTGCATCTACTTTGCTCCAATATCAAATCTGAAGGAACAATTGGGCAACACATCTAGTGCTCCTCTTTTTCATCTAGTGCTCCTCTTTTCATATTAACAAAAAAGATTTGATATGTTTTAAACATTGATGACTGAAATGCAATGGTATATGTTAATGATTAATCTTCTATGTGATGAATTTCATGTTTATGCATAATGGTTTTCTTTGTTTCATGGGATGGTTTTATTTGCAAATTCATAAATATGCATATGCATGTTTTCCTTTAGCTATGTATCAGTGTAGATGAAAGCATGTGTGTGCTTTTACTTTCATCCCGCTATATCTCTTTCTTTCCCCTATACATATATGTGGATTTTTTTTTCTCCTTCTAGAATGAGATTTGTCATTATTCTTTGTTTAAGTTTCAACGTTATTACTTTTGACTGCAAGTTCAAAATTGTTTATTCTCCTCAACATTATTAAACTAGCAATGTTATATGATTTTAAAAATTTTTAGGATATGATAGGTTTGAAGGAATTAGGAGTGTAAATGGATTTTATTTCACAATTTCATATTGGATGCTTGGTTGCATTGTAATTAGTAGGTATATGGATTTGCCTAGGAAATGTAAATATGGATTTTCCTCAACCGTAGTAAAAAAGAAGCTGGCATAAAAATGTATTGGGTCATCACAATGAATCACATAGTCCCTCATGAGAAAATGTTCAAATTCTAGTCAATCAAACAAAAGTCAAAAAAACTTTTTTTCAGTAAATTCAAAAAAACTTTTTTTCAGTAAATTTCTCAACTAAATAAATTGGTGCAAACTAATTTAAGTTGAATTAACTTCCTTTTCTTTTTTATTTCCCCTCGTTCAATTCTTTCAAATCAAGTAAAACCTTAAGTATAAAGTGAATGGCCAAATTGATCCTCATATTTTTAGTTAATCATTTTATTCTCAGACTTTTTAGATGGTCAATTTAGTGAGTTAATTTTCCAAATCTGAATCCAATTGGTCATAACATCAATTATCATTTTGTTGGACCGAAATTGGAGGGATGCTTTTTATGTGAGCATTTTGAACCTTTAAAGGTCAATCTCAGTACTTAATAGTTAATACTAGGGGCATTTGGTCGGGTTTGATAGATTGATCAACTGATTTGTTGAATTAATTTTTAATTAAATTTTGGGCGGAATCAAATTAACCAAATTATAAGTAGAACAAAACCAAACTGAACAACATTATAGTTTAGTTTATTCAATTCAATTTTGGTTTAATTGAATTTTGAAATCCTAATAAGGGCCGTGCATACAGTCAGTTTGGATGGATTTTTTAAGCAGATTGAACTGAACAAAAATATAGGCTGAATCAAAATTGAGTAATAATAATATTATATCATTATTAGAGATTGTTATCGAAGAACCATAAAATATTGATTCAACAATCACACAAATAAACAAAAAAATTTTACGTGAAAGTAAGTTTTAAATATAATTTCAATATTTGTTTAATCAATTTTTTTAAACACTAAACCCATAACTGAAATCCAACTTATCATTACTCCTGTTAAAGTAAAAAAAAAAAAAATATTATTTAACAAATCAAACCAAACGAACAAAATATGTTTGACTTGATTCTGTTTTTTAGATTAAATTAGATAACGCACAACTCCACTTTATACTAGCCCAAAAAAATAATACGTGCCACTGTGGAGAGCTTCTCTCCATGCATTGTCATGAAAAAGAAAATAATGAAATAAAGTTTTCACATCAGAATCAGATTCATTAAGCCTAGGGTTAAAATTGGCACGTTTAATTCTATAGATCATTTTGACCATTTACTTCTATGTATATCATCATTCGGATGATGTTTTTAGTGTATTTAGTGATTTTTGCTTTGTGACCATTAAAATATATGGTAAACTATTTATGTGTGCTTCTAAACGACATGCAATCATTGTTTTTTTCTTCTTTTAACATTACTTCATGAATGATTAAATTATAATGAAATTATCAAAGCTCAAATTAAGTGATTTTTATGTTGATGAATGGCTCGTTATTCTTCTCACTAAAAATATCTTTTCTAAAGAATTCCGTATAGTTATTTTATACATATAACAACAACAAACCTATGTCCCACTAAGAGGGGTCTGCTACATGATTTCTTTTTCTCCATTGTCCTATTGAGTGTCATATTTTCATTTAATTCTAATAAATTAACATTATTTTTTATACAACATGGACAAGTTTTTTTAGGTCTACCTCTAGGCGGTATCAAACCATCTAAGATGACTCTCTAATCTTGTTTATCGTTGGAGCTATACCAACCCTTTCACAGATATATTCGTTTCACATTTTGTCTCCAAGTGTAAAGCCACTCACCCACATGAGTATTCTCATCTCAACAACACTCAATTTTATGCTTCACTTTTACAAGTCAACTTTTTTGCACCATACAACATTGCAGGTTTTACCACCATCTTATAGAATTTCTGTTTAAGTCTAAGCGGGTACTTTTCTATCACAAGATATGCCTGATGCATTTCTTCACTTGAACCATCCAACTTGATTTCTACTAATAACATCCTCATCTATATCACCATCACTTTGAACAATAGAACCAAAATATTTAAAACATTCACTCCTTTTAATGGCTTGATCACCAATTGTTACAATCTTGTCATTAGATCTACTTCTACTAAAATTACATTCCATGTATTTAGTTTTTGATCTTCTCAAACTAAAATATTTATATTCTAAAGTTGACCCCCATAAATCAAGATTTTCTTGAACTCTCTCTGGTCTTATCTAGTCTTATCTACAAGAAATATATCATCAACAAAAAGCATACACCAAGTTATAAATATCCATTAAGAACATCCATAACTTACAGAAAAATTATGGGATTAAAGCCGGCCCTTATGTAATCCAACAAAAATAAGAAAATACTTGGTCAATCACATAAGTAACAAATATACTATACATATCTTTAATGACTTGAATATAGGCAACATCAACACATTTCTTTTCTAGAACTCTCCAAAGTTATTTTTTTAGAACATTATCATAAACTTTTTCTAACTAAATAAAATCATATATAGAATTCTCCATCAAATCTCTCAATAAGTATATAACTTCCACAATAGTTTTACCCGTCATGAATCCAAATTGATTTTGAGAAATTTTTGTATCACGTCGTAACCTATGTTTAATTATTCTCTCCCATAACTTTAATGTATGACATATTAAATTCTTTTATAATTTACACAAATTTATGCATCCCTTTTATTCTTCAAAATATGAATCAATTGATTCTTTCTCCACTCATTAGACATCTTTCTAATTTTTAAAATAATGTTAGAAAGTTTAGTAAGCCAAATTTTTCAGATCTTCTAAACTTTTTCACTGCTTTTTCACACTTCATTTTATTTAAAGCCTATTTAACTTTTATTTTACTAATGCGACAATGAAAATAAAAATATTATTATTATTTATCATATTAAAATCACTAAAGTCGATTATATTTTTAATCTTCATTAAAAACTTTATCAAAACATCTCACCCACTTATGTTGATTATCTTCATCTAAGAAAAATACTTTTTATTCTTATCTTTAAGTTGCTTAACTTAGACTAAATCTTTATTTTTCTTAGCGCTTTGCTTGGTGTGTTTTTACATATATTTCCACTTTTTTTAATATCTATTCTTTTATAAAGATTATTAGAATTCATAGTATCACAATTTATTCTCCTAGAATCTCTATGGGTAACGTTATATTTTTCATAATTTTTCAATTTTTGGCATCTAAAATAATTTTCATAACATAACTTTCTATTTTTTTATCTTTTCTTGCACATTATAATTTTGTCAACTACTTTGTTCATATGATTTTTTTCCTTTTGATTCCCCCAAACACTTCTTTTGTAACTTAATTAAAAATACTCTTTACTTTATCTCATATAATATGTTTAGCTTATTCATAAACATCTCAAATATTAAGATCTCGAAATTTACTGATAAAATTAATTTTATTTGCCTTTTAAGTGTCTTCATCTAATTCTACGTAAATATTTCATTGTATTTTTTATTTTTCAACTCTTAATCCTAAAATCCAAAACTAATAATTAATGATGGGTACTTAAATTTCCACTTGGAATGACCTTACAATCTTTACAATCTCGATGATCTGCTTTTCTCAAAAGAAAAAAATCAATTTGTGTTTTATTTGATCAATTCTTGTAAATGATAATATGCTCATCTCTTTTATTAAATAAAATATGAGCAATAACTAAATCACAAGTTAATGCTAAATTCAATATGACTATCTTTTTCATTAGTTACTCCCAAATTATAGTCAATATGAATGCTTATAAAATCTCTTACCACTTTATCTACATGTTCGAAGATTTCTTTCAAGAAAAATTCCTTCTTCAAGAGATATCCTTTGTATTAATTCTTCTATCCAAATATACTTGGGAAGCATAAATATTTATACCATTAGTAATCTTAGTATCAACAGTAATTTTTAGAGCTATAATTTTATCTTCAATTCTATTAATTCTTATAATATTATATTTCAAATTCTTATTTTTAATTATACCCACACCATTTCTTGTATGACTCGGACTCCTTGAATGCCAAAATTTAAAATTTAAACTATCAATTTTTATAGTCTTTTTTCCAACTCATTTAATTTCTTGAATGCATAAGATATTTTTCTTCCTGTGAATCATATTATCTACTAATTTCATTAATTTACTTGTCAGAATATTTATATTCTAAGTTCATATTCTAATATTAGTTTCATGGACTAACTTATTTGCCCGTCTTCATCCATAATGTGAGATCTTTACTTATTTAATATTGCACTGGACACTGTTGCAACGGCCCTTGCACACTTTTTACTGTATTATGGTAATACAAAGTGTTGCTTCTAGAGGAAGGTTTAATATTTACATAATAACTTAAAGTATTCATGACATAATTATTTGACAAAATTTTTATGTTGTTTGTTGGCTACTTATGAAAGCTCAACTTTTCGCGTCCTGGACTTGAAACCCTACAATGAAGGTGTTCTTATAGTTATCTTATAGATGCTCAATGAATTTATTTGATTTAAATATTGCTTGTGTAATTAGAAAGATCCCCTTTCTTTACTCTGTGAATATAAGGGTTGATATTCATGTTGGTTTTTAATAAAACAAATTAGATAAATAGAAGAAAATTTTGAGCTTTTGCTCAAATTACTCCATATTTTTTGTTTGAGGCTTTTCATGGATGCAAACCCTGAGGATTAATTATCCCTCGTTACAAGAGGGAACTTCCAACTAAAGCTAATTTGTGGACTTTACATTGCTTTGCTTTGATGGCACTCATTAGATTTGGTAGGCAAATATACACCAATAGTGACTTAATTGGTATGGTGGGAGAATGATAACAAAATTGTTGAAATCTCATAGTTCTATCATACAGAGCTGTTATAACTAATAAACCTTGGTCTACCTAATTAGACTGATCTTGATTGATGTATTCGTGTCAGTAACTATGCTAGCATCATTCAAGGAGTGCTTAGCCTTGGGAAGAAATTCTCCAAAGTTGCCAATTTCAATACAACTGTTGTTAATAAAGGGTTTCATCTTTACCAAGTGTATTTAATAGCTTACAACTCATAAATTTTACAATTATAGAAACATCCAAGCCTCGCACTTCGTCCAATTACCATGGCTGACACCCAAATTTTAGGACTTTGCCTCATCCTTATTAGTATATGGTTTTTCAGTGTGATTATGTGGATACATGTAATTGACTATGTGAGCTTTTGTCAGCCTTCAATTTGCTACCCACGGTATGTTGGTGTGGAGGGTGGATGGATGACTACTATGAACATATAATGACAAATTATTACTTGAAATTTTTTTATTTTTTTTAATATTTAATAGTTAAGATTTTGATCGAGTTTTCTCTGATTATGATTTGCAAAAGCCCAGGTGCTGATCACATTAGAGGAGTAATTGTCCTAGAGGATGTTTTTTTTAGGGGCATTACATACATATCACCCAATTTCTATGTATTTACATATCTTTCACTCACACTTTGCTTTTACATTTATATCACTCAAATCTGTCGTATAACATGAGAAAATACCAGTTTTAACTTTAAAAAAAAAAAATGAAATACACCTTTTCATGCTAAAAAAATGTAGTATATATGTAAAAATTGAAGTTTAGATATTAGATATGAATACATAGCAATTGAGTGGTATCTATGTAAAGCATCCTTTTATTTTTAGCATAATAGCAGTGTAGTCCCATAAACTTCAACTATCTTATTTATTCTCTCCATTCTGCTATCCTACACGCAATGAAATCCATGCATAAAAAGAAGTGTTTGTGGGCCATCACATTGCAACCCATTTTCAAAACCCTAGTTAGGGGAGGAAAGGAGTGATCATACTTTGGATTTGATCCTACAAATAAGTTAAATTTAAGCGGCAGAGTTTTTCAACATCAATATTATCAATTTCTAGATAGATGAACTATCAAACCTGCTTCCATATTTATTGAATTTGTTTTAAATTAGTAGAAAGTCATCCAAGTCTCCCTATGGATAAAGCTATGGTGATGTTAAGAACTAGATTCTAAATATTCCCCTTTGGAAGTTAAATTAAGAATCAGGAAAATCTAAATATAATTGGGGAAGACATCTAAAAATAATATGAGAATTCAAAATAATCAATGCATGATCTAAATTGTTGAAGAAGATTAACGAGCTTGCATCAGGTAATAAAGCATTGGAGAGCACCATTATTCATATGGATCGCCAGCTATTACTGTATTTGCAAATTCATCGCAAACAAAATTAAGGTAGACACAAGAAGTGGATTGCCTATAGTAGTTCATTATGGTGATTAAATTCAAAAAGGGAGCGCACAATAAGATGGCCGAACGACTTGGCCAGTCATTAGTGCAACAACAGTTTTCTTTATTACTATACAATTATGAGCACATTATGTTTTATGGAATAGATTTAGGCTTTCAAGAAGTGTGGAAATCCCCTGTATGGGTTGAGCAATAAATTAAAGGAGCCACATAGCCATTAGATGCATTCAGAGGGTACCCAAAAGACTAAAGTGGGCTTGCAAGCAAAATGCAAGCTTCGTCTTCTATTTCGGAAATTGATAGTACTAAATTGCAAGCTTACAATCACAAGGAAAGTTTAATAGAGCATAGAGGTAGCTGTGTGTGTTTAGAGACATTAATTATGTGACTTGAATAAGAAAGTCATCTACTTTCAGTGTAGTGAGATACTTTGGTGTGGAGAAGGCTATTCAAAATTTGAAGCTCTTTGATTCAGGGATTACATTAGTTTACACTCTCAAAATTTAAGCAGTATTCTTCTTACCTTTTTTATTATAAATTGATGTACTCTGATAAATCAAAACAATTCAGACATTAAAGTTTTAAATTTTCTCTCTCCCCACCCCACACAATACACACGCCCACGTGCGCGCGCGCTCATACACATTCAACAAGAATTGGGGGCCTAAGAGGCTTGGAAGTATCCACAAGCAACCATTGGACTTAATTTTTGGGGGAGCCTCAATAATCTAAGATATATAACATAACAATAAATTATTGTACGGACATCATCCACCTTATATTGAAGAGAAATTATTCCTCAGAAAGAAAATGGAACAAAATCACTTACGAGCTTATCCATGATTTCTTGCCACTCTTGTACCTAAGGTTCTGCGTTCATTTGACCAATCCTTTGGTTGTTTGGCTCCTTAAGTTTGAAGACAACAATCAAGCCTAAAAGATTAAGCCAGGTGAGTGGATGGCACTCATATATATTTTGCCATGAATCAACTATACTTTATCAACCCTAAAGACAGATATCGTTGATGCAGAAAGGAATTGTACTAAAGCACAAAATCTTGTTGCGCTGTAGTACGATTGTTCAACTGTGAAGCAAACTTTTTTCCCTACTAAGGATAATGTGAGTTGTGAACTTCTTTCGGGGCGGCTGTAGCTGTCTTTTAAAGTAGGTGTATGCTTTCTTTGGGGTAAATAAGCTTTTGAAAATTGTTGTGGTTATTATATATATATATATATATATATATATATATATATATATATATATATATATATATATATATATATATATATATTTACTTTTGAAATGATTGGGCATCTTTCTTACAGCTATCATATTCTATCCAGTTGGTTATAAAAGGTGCTTTTCACCGTAATATTATTGAAGAGCTGCTAAAAAGCTATAATCAAATAGAATTATGTAGCTTTCTAGAAAGTAAAATAGTAAAAAAATTATTCCAATTTTTAGTTGCAAGTCATTTCATTAAGGCCATTTTGTGGATTTTATTATAACCGCCTTAACTTTTCTTCAAGAAGTTGTCACATCTTTTTATTGTATTTGAAGAATTATTATTGTGGTCACCCCCAATTGAAATATAGTGAAATATGCAATAGCACTAATAGGATGTAGCGTAGGGCTACAAATGAACTGTGAGATGAACGGGCCAGAACTCGTTTGAGCTCATTTATCATAATCCTATTCGAGCTTGCCCGAGCGGAATTCAAGCTCAGTTAGTTTAAAATCATAGTTGTTTGTGCCCAATTTGAACTCACCTTGAGTTTGATTCTTTTCGAGCTACTCATTTAGTAAAATAAATGAGCCTCGTCAAGGTGAGAAACAACTAAACTTTTAAATAATACTATTTACAATCAAGTCTTAATCAAGTTTTATAACGAGCTTGTTTGCGAACTTTCAATAATGTTGTTCATGATCATGAATGAATCGCGTAGAACCCTTGTTCATTTAATACCCGAGTATTTCTAATAGTGCTCCAAGTTATTGATCAATTAATCAATTAATCATGAATGGTTTTTTATGAATTCAACTCACAATTGCCTTCATTAGATGAATCTACATAAATTATTTGCAGTCAAGCTTTGCGTGCCATCTCTTACTTTGTTTATTTTACAGCATATATATTATAGTATTTTATTTGTATTATTCGTTTAATTTATATGTAGATTGATATAAGGTTGGCACCGGGGAGTCATGCAACAGAAGCTGCAGGTATTGCTTCTTCATCTGTCTGCAATAGTTTCATTTCAGATATCTGTTACAGTTTTTTATCTCTCACTTTTTTATGAATATTGTAGTGAATAAGCAGTTGAATGACAAGGAACGTGTAGCAGCTGCATTGGAAAATCCAAACCTTGCTGAAGTTGTTGCTGAGTGCTTGGCACCTACTTTTGTTTAGATTCTCTGTATATGTTATCCTTCACACCTGAAGCTTCTTTACTTTGTTAAGGGCTGTCACACACCACAGGAATTTTTGTTCATTTATTTCTAAAGCATAACCAACTTTGTTGTAATATGTAAAATTTCTTGGGCATTTATGAAATAAACTGTTTGCAGTGCTCATTTTTTATTCTACTATATCATTGGATTATAATGTTTCTGTTGGACTTTTTTTTATTTTTTATTTTGTGGTAATTCTCTAGGCTGTATGGAATTTAATTAATACATCAAAACAAGACTATATTACTTTTTTCCCATAATAGATTAGGACAAATTAATATTTTTTCTTGAAAGATTTACATACATACCATTGAATTCCTAAGTATTTGCATATCTACCTTCCATACATACCAAAATGATGTATTCCAATTTTTAAAAGTTAAAAGGTGATATTTTTAATATGATATGAAAGATTTAGTTGAATGTAAAAAGATAAAGTTTAATGTCATATATTTAAGTATATGGGAATTAGGTGTATTTGGTATGGTGAATTATTTTGGGTAGGAAGATTTACATGCATAAGACTCAATTCATACCTATATACAAAACACCTAACTTTAAATTTTGCATATACCCATCTTAACCCATGTATAAAAAGTTATATTTCTCATTTTTGAAGTTATAATAATAATGTTTTTGATGTGATAAATGATTTGGGTGATAAAATGATAAGTGAAGCTTAGGTGATGGATATGTGAGTGCATCAGAATTGGAGGGTATGTTTGTATATGTTCCTTTTGGTTATGGGGTTGCAAGTTTTTGCACAAGAAAATATTGCATCTTAAGTCCGGTGTGGGGTCTCGGGCTGGTCCGGACACAATGCGCCTTCAAGTTTAGGATTCGTTTGGGGCAGCTTGTGCGTTTTAGAATAAGCTGTTTATCCTGAAACGCGATCCGCGGGCCGGCCGCAGGGGTCGACCCGCGGTCTGCGTTTAGTGTAAAAACCCAAACGCAGTTTCAGATAAGTTGACGAAAAGCGCGAACCAAACGGTACCGATAAGCTGCCCCAAACAGACCCTTTTAAGAAGCCCCTTCATTTTTTCATAAATTATAAACATTGCAGCATTTATGATAGCAAGCAGCAAATTCAAATTTACCATTAAAAATACATATTTCACATAAAAAAGCTCATTGTTCCTACCAATCTCTTAACCCCAAAACAATGCATATAATAATAAAAAATATAACCTCCAATAAAGCATCAACAACCAAAATATATTTTACTTTTCATCACAGAATCATAAATTTGATATAATATAATCCTCTCATTCAGTTAAAAATTAATCAGATCATCCTTCTTATACTGCTGCTTCTTTCTAACATCATGATCCTCTGATGAGCTGACCCCTTTCTTACCAAATATCATTTCATCAAGATCAAGTAACATTTCATCATCTTCGCCCGACCTTGCTCGAAATCCCGCCGGTTTTCTGATGAGATTCTCGTCTTGGCTGACTCTCGGCGATTCCTCGGGTTCCACGGCGACCGGAATCATTGCGGGTTCTGCTTCTGAGTGAACAACAGAAGGCTTCTTTAAGTCCTCATATTTCGTTAGAACCTTCTGTAGCTCATCATTCACATGCAGAGCTTCACCAAGTATATTTTCATTGTCACCAGCTGAATTTATTATTCTTTGTATGGTATACTGAGCTTGTTGGCATTGATTCACCAAAGTAGTTGTCAGGTCGTCCTAAATGGAAAGAAAACAATGTTAAGTTTGGAAGATTTACATATATGCCACTCAGTTACTTTGTATTTACATATCTAAATAATACAACTTTAATTTTTATATAAATGCCCCCTTACCTATGCATGAAATGGTGTATTTCACCTTTTAAAACTTAAACTGGTGCTATTTTTGAGGTGATATGAAAGATTAGGAGGTATGAATGTAAAAAAGTAAAGTTTAGGTGTTAGAAATGTAAAGATATAGGAATGGGTACATATGTATGTAATTGTCCCCCTATAAGTTCATGGAGCAATATATATGTAGCAGAAAAAAAATTCAGGTTAGATGACAAATAAATGGTGGCATCAGCTGCATAGGTTGAATATGGAGTCAATAGTAAAAGTTTAATTCTAAAGTTTAGTACTTTCTGTTAAATTGCATCAGATGTAACAGATAAGAATCTTTTGTATAGAATTCTCAGTTTGATCACCACAAGTTGAGAAATTTTTTTGTCTGATCTAAAAATTAGATTTTTAAATGTATTTGTTTGTGAGGAGAGGAGTAGCTTATAAAACCAGCTGAGTGGAAATTTTTTTCTTCATGAAGAAAGGGAGATACTACATATATTATGAAATGAGAATTTTGTATAAATCACCCTTTAGTTTAGTGTTTTTGTGAACAAGGACGGTGGTTTTAAAATTTTGAACTCAAAGGCAATGGTTTATCCTGTTTTGTAAACAATGATAGCAAAATTTGACATGTATAACAAAGGTTATTGAAACTCTGGTACTACCATCAAAGTTAAGTATGCCTTTGTTTTGACGGTTGTGATTCACTCGTGCGAAGGAAGAATTTTATGGACATCGCACTTGAAATTGGAGGTAAAAATAAATGCATTTGAGTTAAGCGTAGGCACTACACGAAGGGTTCAAAGAGGACTTCAAGGGCGATCATACTAAGCTCGTACATGGCATTGACGTGCTAAAATAAGGAGCTAACGAGTAGATAAGATTATTTCCTGCATCAATGTAACATTCCATAATGGTTCGAACCAATCCTAAAAAATGAGGCTAGTATTTTTTTCTTCAATTCTTTCAAACTCAAAAGGTCAAATTATTCAATTAATACACTTTCATTTTATTTGACATTACATATAAGATCCTTTAAGCAACAAACCATGTGATGCCAGGTATTTGAGGCCAACCATACGAATCATCATTCTCCATCAATTCAAAATAATGCGAGCGCTCTATGAGGTGTTAATCTTATTTTGAGCATTTTTTCTACCCAACTTCTGCTCATTTTACCCCATTTTTCTTCATAATTCATCAATATTAGCTTTATTGCCCCATCTTATTTGTCTATTTCCTATCATTTGTTGTGCATGCAAAAACCACTTGTCAATGATCTACCACTTTGTAATATGTAGATGCTAATCCTACCAAATATTTTATAAAATAATTTCACTATATAACATTTCTAACATTATCACACGTCCATCATAAGATTATCAAATTCCACTCAACTTTGCTGGCCATTCCTTCTTTACTACCCTAAGCCAGTAGAAACTAAGATCCATACATAAATAATTATTCCCAACCTGTTATATTCATGTTGTAATTGAATTGAAGTATTATATTTGGGAGATTAGTGCTACAACCTATTTTCACTGGAGTGCACATGCCCATTTGCCTTTAAAGATGTAGATGCCTTAAGAAGCGTGCAACAAAGGGTATGAGGGAGCAATATATGTTCGTGAAGGGGACAATAAAGTTTCCAAACATGAAGCCATTTTCTTTCTTTAATCATACATGCCTCTTTATGCTAGCTTCAATTAAAATAGCTACTTAATTAGCTATTCATTATTATTATTTGATATCAAATTGATTGTATTCTATGCTTTTTGTCTCTCGAGTTTTAAATAACTATGTTCATGATACAAAATAGCAAATATGAAGAGGTCTAATCGTTCATCATGGGGCAACAGCGCGAGTCATGAGGTTTTAATCGAGACGCATCAAACCCACTTAAATGGGTCGTCGTCGACATGGCCTTTGAGAATTATTTAAAGGACCGTCCTCTTGGAATACCCAATTTAAAAAAAAAAAAAACATGAAAAGGTTTATGCTTGGATGGGTGAATCATTTGTCAACTCCTATTATAAGTTCACATTCTATTGCATCCCTCCTTTTACAAGAGTACCTTCTTCTCAAGTAGTAAGAACTGATAATAATAAGCAAAATATTTTTATTCACACTAATAATTTAAACAAAATTTATGCTAAACTTTATCTCCCACGTCTTGCTTTGCAGGCATTTTGATTATTTATAGATGCATGCAAGAAAATTATCATATTAAAAATATAAATGGTGCTAACCCAAACTTTAATTTGAACAATAAAAAAAATAAAAACTAAGAAAGAAAAGGGAAAAAAATGAATAAAGGAGAATGTGAAGTAGGAACTAGAAAGAACTAGAGAAGATAAAATGAGCAGATCAAAGATGAAAAGAATACAAAACAATAACTCGATAAGTGAACCTCATGTGTGAACAAACAGAGTATTTCCCAAAAGGGGTTAAAGCCCATGCCTAATCAAGGATCAAAATCCAAAAATAAATGAATAAAGATCTTTGCTATTCAAAAGAATATATTTATTCATGTTATAAAATAGTCTTAAAAACTTAATAATATATTAAAAGTTATTTAATAACTAATGGCAATTTTCCACCACACAAAAAACAATAAAATGCCCTTATAGAATCATTAAATGGCCATAAAGTATAAATCATTAAATTTGAACTATGAATTTCAATTTTACAATACTAGTATTCTGATGATTGTAAGCTAGTTTGTTGAAGGAGATTGTAAGTGCCTTAGCATGAGGTTTAATGTGCCATAAATAAGTGATATAGTTCAAGATGGCAAGAAGAAATTTAATCTTTTTTTATGAATTTATGAAAAAAAATAAATAAACAAAAAGGTGTTTGAATTCAAAGTAACTTAAAAACACTAGATTTCAAACCAATTCTACATATAGATGGTCTAAGACATAGATTTGAAACAAGTTGCTATAGGACTATCATTAAAGAAGCAAAAAAAAACTACAAAAAAAATGAAATAGTTGAAAATTTCATGACTCGATTCTGTTTACTGATCAAAATCAAAGATGATGAAAAAAAGATATTTCATATCCAAAATAAATATTTTAAGAATGCCATGAAACTTTATAATACGCCTCATAAATATAATCTTCTTATTTATTTAAAAAGGTAATAGCAAGACGCTATAAGAAAGAGAAAAAGAAAATTTTGAGGTATGAAAGCCATTCTAACGATATGAATAAAATTTTTACAATTGATACATATGCCCTTCATACATTGTATAACTTTTAATCTATGTTCAGGTGTAAGACATGAAACACTTACAAAAACAAACATCCCCTTGTTCAAACAAATTATTTTTCTCAATCATTTCATATTTTCACTCATCTTTATTATTTTTCTCAGTTCTTTCATCATGTTCATCAATCAAATTAGAACAAAAGCTATGGTTTTAGATCATTTTATAGGTAAAATTGTTTTGAAAATCTATTTCTGCCAAGTTTCATTTAATTACATTTTCTTTTCTTTAACTTTTCATGATTTTCATAAATCCGTTTAGTTTTTGTAGCTTCTCTTATTGATCTGAACAATTAATATAATATTCATGAACTGTGTTGCATTATCCATGATACAACAACCCTCGAGCTAAAGAACTCAAGTCCCACTTTACCATCTTCCACACAATCTCCAACAAAAGTACCCACAAATCATTATAAAAAAATCAGATTTTAAATCTGAAATTCAACTCGAACTTTGATTTGAAATTTAAGTTTCGAACCTCACCCAACCTTTCTCCATAAAAAAATTCAAATCTTACCTCTCAATTGAATATCATTTTCAAAATTCAATCATAGAACATGAAATTAAATTCAAAATTCTAATTCTAATTCATAACCTTTTAGAAATGCAAACCCCTTTCCTAAAGTCTCTCCAATTATCTACCCATCCTAAAACAAATCTCAATAAAAAAGAGCAAAAAAAAAAAAGAAATAGAAATTGCCTAAGCATCCATCTTCTTATAAAAGGCATCCATTTCTTTTTATATCGGGCTTCTTGTACTGCTCATTATCCTATCAACTAGCGAGTTGATGTGAATATAAATTTTGAATTTTATTTATCATAAATATTTGAGCAATTTTATTTCTTTTAGACCCCATGGTCATGTCACTGTCATAATAGGAATGCTTAATCCATGCAATAATTTGTTAATAGATTTTAACAATTTATCAAGAATTTGTTACAAAATAATGAGGTTTATTATATGTGAATATTAGAAGTTATATTAGAAAATAATTTATTCTCGTTAGAAGTTATGGTGATTATATTTATTTCTTAATATAATTTTATTTCATTTCCTATTTTAAGACTTATTTTCTTAGATTGGATTTATTTCGTTTCTTATTTTATGTTGTTTTCTTTATCTTCAAATAATTAATATGAATTGATTAATTGGGATATTAGGTGTTATATCTTTCCTTTCCTGTAATTTCTTTTTATTGTCTTGATTATTTTAGGATTCATGTAAGGGTTAGTTATCCCTTTTCATATAAATAAAATCATTCCTTGTTATTCTGAATTTCAATATGATATCAAAACTTAAAAACCCTAGAGTCTCCTGCCGCCGGAAACTTTCTATTCCCTGCAACCGACAATCTTCGTTATGCTACAGACCCTTCCCCCGTTTGTTCTTTTCAATTTTTTTGCTAGAAACTTCCCCGCCCTACATGCTCTAGATGTCGAAATTTCCTCTCCTAGTGACCTTAGCCACCAGAACTCCTTCATACAGGTGTTCCTCCTTTGTACCTGTAGGCCTCAGGAACTTTTCATGCACCGAAATTCTTCCCACAACAGGTCCTCCTTCAGGGCCTTTTCCTGTTGCAGGCCCACCTATGGGTTTTTTTTTTCTTTTTTCCTATAGTTCATATCCTGCAGTTTTTTATGGAGATTGTATACTTCCCTACAAACTCCACTACAGGATTACCTGTAGAAGTCTTTCGTCTACCTACAGACACTGCAAGAACTGCAGTCAAAGACAACTAAAATCAACTAAAAATTAGTTTTGCTGCAACTTATCTACTTCTCAGCAAACTCTCCTGCAACATTTTTGCCTACCTACAGACATTGAAAGAATTGCAATCAAAGACAAACACAATCAACTAGAAGTCAATTTTCCTGTAAGTTGTCTACTCCCCCGCAAACTCCCTTGCAACATTACCAGTAGAAGACTTTCGCATAACTACAGACACTGTAGGAACTGAAGTAAAAAAACAACTGCAGTATAAGATAAAGACTTCAAGTTCTGCTTCACAGAATCTTCCTCGCTTATTTTATGATGTTTTCAAATTAAAGTTGAACATAATTTTCAACCATATTTCAACTTGAGGGGGAGTGTTAGAAGTTATATTAGGAAATAATTTACTCTCGTTAGAACTTATGGAGATTAGATTTATTTCCTTACCTATTTTAGACTAATTGTCTTAGATTAAATTTATTTTCTTTTCTATTTTATGATGTTTCCTTCATCTCTAAATAAATAATATGAATTGATTAATTGGAGATAGTAGATGTTATATCTATTCTTTCATGTTATTTATTTTTATTGTCTTTCCCATTCTAGGATTCATGTAAGGGTTATTTATACCCTCATTCATATCAATAAAATTATTCCACATCATTCTGAATTTCAACAATGAATCTACATATGTGAAGTGTGATTAGCTCTAAAAAGGAGACAAAACTTTTATGGTCATATGAAATGCAGATTACGATTTAAAGAGTTATGGAAGAAATTACAATGGTTTGGTTGAAAAAATATTTTTAATTAAATTTTAAGACTAAGAAGCTGTCAAATGATTATAAAAGAATCACTTTGATTTCAATAATTATTTTAAAAGTAAATGAGATGGTTAAGATTATGCTAACTATAAATGCTTAAAACTTATGATTCATACTAAAAGGCTAGAGAAGAGAATAAATGAAATATAAATTTTTAAAAAATTATAAAAATTCAACGAATCAAGATAGGAAGATCCACTGTAAAAGTAATCTATTTGTTAAAGTAATTAATGCATGGATATAAAAAGATGATAAAGGATTTTCATATGATTTTTATTAATCTTGAAAAGAAAAATGATTTTTATTAATCTTGAAAAGAAAAATGATTTTTATTAATCTTAAAAAAGTCATGCATAATTCCTTACTCTCGAGACGCTGACAAACTTTCTTGAGGTAACATAATGAAGATGGATGTTGATGAACTTACTAGAATAATAGAATTTTTATCAGCTCGACAAGTAAAATAATTGTTTGCATGGAAAATAATCAATGAGCATTAAAAAATAAATAAATAAAAGCAACGTACTTAAACAAAAGAGCGTGCATCTTCTTCTACAAGAAAAGAACTTGAACGAAAGAGCATACATCTTCTTCTACAAGACATCAGCATCCATCTTCATGATATCAAATTTATTATTCCTATCATTCATTGGGAGTATTAACTTTTCACTGTTCATAAGTGAAGTATTTTTGCGAATTAAAGCAACTATTCCGGTTGTATTATAACTAAAACTTTAAGGAGACTGTTTTGCACCCTGCAGGAATTGGTGCAAACAAAAAAATTATGACTAATTCAACGTGTGTATTTAAGCCTTTTTTTTCAACGCCTCTGTCATTAAGTTGAGTAGTACATTATTAGTATTTTGCAATCTATTAGAAGTTTGCAATTTATTAGCAGTTTGTTAAATTGATTAGGAAATAACAATTCATTAGTAGTTTGGTAATAACATTATTTCTTTCATATATATATATATATATATAAATAATAAAATTCTGAGATATGTAAAAGAGTTTGGTAATATGAATAAATATTTTTTTGTAGATGTGATGAAGTCCTTCGACATCTATTCAATGACTTTGATCATAGGTTAAGTGTGTGCCATGAAACCATTTTAAGATAAATAATTTTGTTATTCAAGTATGAAGCTTACTTATTAGATTCTTATATCTTAAAAGTTCATCCTTTTCCTCCTCTTTATTATCCTTTCTACTCACTGTCATGGTTATCTTACATGAGAAAGAGTTTAATGAGCTAAAAGTTTAAGTTTTGAACTTCAGGATTATGGAAAAGAAATAAGAGCCCTTGTATATAAATGTAAATTTATAGTAATTCAGAAAATGAAAATAAAACAATTATGATCACGAGGAAGTGCATTATGAACAGGAGATGATAGCCTTGCAAACATAAGAGTTAGCAATCAATTTAAGAAGAAAAAAAACTTCTCATTTATAAACCATAGAAGATAAGAAACAACTCTGTAACACAAAAAAACTTACATACTTGGTTTCAAAAAGAAATCATTTATGCATTTGGTAGGTCTTTAAATATTATCCAAAAAACAAGCTTAGAAGCTAGATGCATGTGTATCATCGACATATATATTCTATAATGAAAATAAAGTGTGCCATCAAATTTAAGAGCTTCATAACCCTAAAAAGCACTACCGCGAACTCTTCATACAAAAACTATGAACGATCAAACATTTGAGCGCTTAAATTTTAAACCAGCAATGATTTGACGACAATAATTATTATAAGATGACGACTATTATCGAGTGAGTTTAGCCAAAAAAACTGTCAAGACAATTACTATAAATGGTGAACTATACCATGGAGTACGGAGTTCCTTGACTAAAATGTAACAGATCACAAAGCTAAAACGGAGAAACGCCAACCACATAATCCATGATTCAAGCAAAAATTCATAACTGAATGAAGATTTCTTCGAGCTTCACCATGAGAAAAACCTTTGACATGAATGTGCACTAAGGCTCTTCAAGAGTTAAATTATAACAGATATTCACATACCAATTCACCTTTAACACTTTGGATGAGTCTTCTATTTTGACACAAGCTTCAACATGATGTTAACTTTTCTCGATTTTCATAGGTTAGGTTTCCCATTTTGCATTTAAATCTCACGAACAAGGGCTAGTCACTGGTGGATTAGAGTAAAAAGATTTTTTTAGAAGAAAAACTAACCTTCAAAACTTCTTGCGGAGGAGAGGAGGTTAAAACTGTTGAAAGTAGTTCCGAGCTGTTGCGAGCCACATCAAAAGCTTCCTTTGTTTGTTCAGTGGTAAAATGCAGCACAGGAGAGTCAGGATAATTTGGAAGGGGCGGTGGCGCAATGAAAGTTGAATCTGTCTCTGGGGCTGAACGTGGAGGGGTAAATATTGGAGCCAAGCCCTCATCATCACGTCCAGGAAACCTTATGCCTCTAGATCTTAAACTCTACAAGAAAAAAAATAAAAATTCAAATCAAGCAAAATAAAGTATGGATTTGGTATGATCAACATGGCATATATATGTTCATTCAATCTGGTTTTTCAAATCCAAATCCAATGGTAAAACATCAAGACCTTGTATGTTTCCTCATAAACCGGCAAATATCTAAGTTCGTCTCCTGACTCTCCCCACGCTTGGATCAGAACGAGGGCCTTGTTCCGATTGCTGAGTGCCGTTTGAGGATCATCTATCAGTTTTACCATCTCATCAAGAACCCTCTCGGCTGCAACCTCGGAGAAAGCTTTCTCGCAGTTCTTGACGCAGGTCTCAAGAAGCACCAATGCAAGGTATTGGACCCTCGGATTTTTCACCATGATTCTTTTCTTGATGCCACAGATAAAATCGACGCTGTTGACCTTATTGCTGTTGATCATATCACAGATTTCGAGGTTGGCGGCCCAATCGGGTCCGTCCAAGTTCTCTGAGGTGGCCTCTTCGACAATTTTGTCAGCTTGGGTTGGACCTTGAAAAAATTCCTTCATCTTAAAGCTCATGGAGCTCATACCAGCCGTCACTTTCTTGCCCATCTCAGTGCCACTAAGCTTAAGACGCTCGCCAAAGGCGCTGACTTTTTCGAGTAGATCGTCGCCCATTGTTGCGTATGAAGCTAATATTAAAAAGCAGGGAAAAAATCCTGCAGCCAACACGAAATGGAAAAGATAAACCTGTGTTTAGAACATTGCATGACGTGATAAAATGAACTAATAAAAATATGATTTTATAAAAATGTAAGAGAAGAAGCTAATTGAAGGACTGCAGGCTTATAGCTTGTGCGTAGTAATTTTAAAAATATGAATCCAAAACTTAGAGTCCATGCAGAATTAGCTATAGAATGCTCTCCTAAGTCAAAAAATAGCAGAAAAATGCAGGCCAAGTTGAGTTAAAATCATCATCATTAGCATTATCCTAAGTACAAGGAACCGCGGACTTCAGAAGAAGTTATGGCTCACAGTGTGTCTAACCTGAAGCCTGACTAGGGTATGGAGAAATCTTACTGAGCATTACCATCGAGTACTAGACTAATATCGGTGTATTCCACGAGTTAGACACAAATAGCCCGCTAATACAAGTCGGATGACGGTAGTTGACCGAGCAAAAGTGCAACTCTCCATTGAGAAGAGCTTTTATAAAAGTTTGAATCTTAAAACTTGCTTGAAAATCACTCAAATTTGACTCTATATTTTGGGTTTGAGGTGTTTGATTTGGCCCTTAAAAGCTCAAAACCGCACAAAAATGACTTGAGATGAGTATTTTTATAAAAAATACAGCATGAATAACATAATATGTGGGTATATTACAGGGCAAAATAAAAATGAATATGTTTATAACAAATTAAAATTTGAACCATTTTGACTCAACTAAAATTGAATGGTAGAAAAACAAATTAATGTCTACTCAAAATTTTATCATTTCAAGTTGAGACAACTCAGTGATTTTGATTTTGATTTCCACCCATGCTGGAATCAAAATGTTTTATTTTGAGTTAAGCTAAAATTGGCTCGATTCTTAGTTGTTTATCTAGCACCTTATAGCATACAAAGCTCCCACAAACAACTCCTCATGGACAACTTATTCCATTTTGTTGAATTGATAATACGATTCAATAGTACACATTGGATATTTCTTTACATGTACGGACATACTAGAAACAAACAAGCATAAAATATTGAAATAAAGTAAAATAGGACATAATCAAGTAAAATAGACTAAAAGGGTTCTACATAGCTCAACAACTCCATCAATCATCCAGCTATCATCCAAATGATTACCTCAGGAATAATTTGGTTGGATACATACCCTTTTGAATATATTCTATAAATTCAACTAAGCGGAATGAGGTTGATTAGGCATTTGTATGATTCTCCTAATCAACACCATCTTCCGACCAACCTTCCAAAACAACCTCAAAATGCTTAGCCTGCTTCAAACACAGATCAGGAGCACAAGCGCTGAAAACTTTATGGGATAGAGGACACATAGCGACTCCTTTAAAAGTCAATGAAGCTTTTGTTACATGGAAACCCCATTCTCTTCCCAATCTATCCTTCGATTCACTCAGATTACTTGTGCTCGCCAATCTCCTCCATGAAATCATCTTTATTGCTTACTCCTTGACCAAATTCAAACAACCTCAATATGTCCATTAAAGTCACTTCCAATACTTATCCCATCTTCCTTAAAGAATACTTTCTAATAATCCATTAATTTCTTCCAAAATTTCATTTTTTTAACTATCTTATAATCAAACTTGCCGTGTATAATCACAAACCACATTTGCAATATCATCAAAGGTAATTAAATTGATAGCAGGGTTAGTTGTATCAGCCGATTACCAATTAAAACTATATATTAAAAATAAAAAACCCATTCATCGCTTCCTTAAAGTAGAATTCTCCTAAAGAGAGTTCTTAGGGTTCCAAATTTGCATAATCAAAAAAGAGGAAACCATGAAATCCCCAAATTGTAACAGACAAAGCCATCAAGAACACAGACAAAAAACATTCAGATCTCTCCAACCCCAGTCTTTACAAACCATTAGCCATTAAAACAGCTAAAAAAAATCAACTTTCCTGATCCCCAATAACAAATCAGACCATTAAATTATAATCCAAGCCAGAAACTACACCTTACAGTCAAAAAAATTGTATAAAAATGCAAGATACAGCAAGCGATGATGAAAAAGAGGATTATTGCGAAGAAGGCATACCAAGAAATCAAAGTCCTGAGAAGATCTATCGACCAGTTCTTCTAGTATGAGCACTTACATCCGTTTTGTTGAAGCTGGAAAGCGGTAATCTTCCGCTTCGCCTAACTTTCCTTTGGGTTCAAGATTAGAATTTTATAAATTCGAACGAAATTTATTTCATGGATTGATAATCACGAACCGTTGGATCAAAGCAGGTCGTGATCTTAACCCGTGAGTGCCATTGACGTGCTTTTAAAGGAGTCTGGACCATTCGTTGACTTGACCCGCTCTTTTTTCGCATGCATGTATATATATATATATATATATATATATATATATATATATATATATATATATATATTGATAAAATGATAATCTTATTAAGAAAATTTGAATTCAAAGTTATATAAATAATAAATTTCAGTATATTTGAATTTTTTAGGCATTTACATACATACCATCCAATTTATATGTATTTACATGTCTAAAAACAAAATTTTAACTAATAAATATTATGAGTGGGTTTAGAAGGTTGGTTGTAATAAAAATAATGGTAAATATATTATATTTAAATTTAAAGTGATTAAAATGCTATATTTAATACTTTGAATGGTTGGTATTTAAAAATATCAACTTTCATACAAAACACGTAAAAATTGATATATAACATTTTAACCACATAAAACTTAAATATAACATTTTAACCCTCCAACAATTTTACTCAAAAACTTCATGTGTAGGTTTAGGAGGATGGTTGTAATAAAAAAAAAGTAATTACAATGTTATATTTAAGGTTTCAGCGATTAAAATATTATATTTAATATTTTGGGCGGTGGGTACGTAAAAAACCCTCTTTTATTTCATATAAAAGGTTCATTGCTGCCGTCTAATTGGCACACCTTTTACCACTAGCCAATGTTGTTGCAAGGTACCTTCTTTAATTGGACAATGTTGATAAAAAGTGCAAGCAAGTAAACTATTGGAAGTGAGTTGAGCAATGAGAATATAAGAGCATAAATGGGCTTATTATGATTGATTATAGTGCACCTTCATATGGATATGTGAGTGAAACCTTAGTGAGGTAAGCACGCCAAATAAACCTCCAAGCACTTGTGAAAATATAGGCAACCTTCAAAATTCTAAAATATGTTAACATGTGGGGTGCCTTAAAAATGAGTTAAAGTGAGACTTATTTATTGACTTTGGATAAGGTTTTTTTAGTAATTAAATAAATATGATGGATTATTCTCATTAAATGCTTAGAGTGAATGAAGTGATTTATGCAATTATATGATTGAAATGTGATTGAATGATTCAACTACATACCCTAGGTAGGGTCATGACCAACCCAAGCAATTAGTAGTGGTGATTTCATGATGGCTATCATAAATGGTGTCTTTGTGTAATTACTTAAATATGATGAGTTATAAGTTTTGAGACCTACTAAGTACACAGACATGACAAATCTAAATATCATTAATAAGATTGATTAGATTATTCACTCTCAATTTTCAAGCTGCCAGAGATGATGATGATGTGATAATATTTATTATCTAATTTTTTCTCTTTAAAAATGATAATCATTTGCAAATAATAATAATAATAATAATAATAAAATTAGGTATATGAAGCTTTTCAATGTTTTGAATAGTTAAAACCATTACAATCAAATTGTACAATAATGAACACGTGATGGTGTAGTCGGTTGACACTGTTGTGTTGCTCATGATGGATGTTTACTAAGTTTGATATGTGACAACACTCAACTACCAAAACAAGAATTTACTTATGTTGCTCTTACAAACAGTAATGTGTCACATACAATAAATATAATTTGTTGAGCCAATATGTTTGATGTTTGTCATTTATAAAAGAACCAATTTTGAAATTATATATATTTTGTGAGTTTCATTTTTCGCCCAATTTATTAAGCAGACTTAATTTTATATCATACTAACACCTCTTATATAACCCATTGGTTATTTTACAGACTAAGTTATCTAACTTGTTTTGAAAAAGAGCTTTTGCTTAGTTGGTAGGCTATTCCTGTGTACTCATAACCAACTGAATGTGGAATGATTAGCAATTGGCAGAGTGTTTAGTAATAGTTACTAATAAGCTATAGAATGAGTATTGGTACATGAGTATCTAGACATAAACATTTTGAGCTTTTAGCAATTATGGAGCTTGTTTATGTTCTTCGACTTAAGATTCAACCTTGTTGATATCTCAAATTTGAAATGTGATGGTTAGAAAAGCCAAACAGTTAGTGTGCTGCACATCTCAATATTGACATATATTCTAAATTGTGGAAAAGCTAACCAAACAATATTAGTGAGCATATGATAATCCGAAGCAAATCTTGAGAAGAGATTATCATATTTGTTTGTGCAAGGAAGCATGCATATTGTACTTTTAAGAGGCTGATAATGGCGGTATTTTTGATGTGATGTTAAAGATTGAAGTCTTATGCATGTAAATATGAAAGTTTAGGAGTTAGATTTGGAAATACACGAGAATTGTGTGGCATATTTGTAAGCGACCCCAATTAAAATAGAACGTTTAAAAAATAATATGCTTAGATTCCATGTTTTCCAAAGTTACCTTATTGTTATATCATGTATTATAAGTTATTATGTGTCATAGGGGGAATATAAGGAATGTAACTAAAGCATCATTTAATCTCAGTAGAGTTACCTTATTGTTATATCATGTATTATAAGTTTTCTCACATCACCTAGGGGGGAAAATATTACATTTTTAGGGCTTTCGCTTTGTTACAGAAATATTCTATCTGTGTTATTTGTAAAAAATGAAGTGTTATTTGAGTATTATATGATGTTATTCGATTATTTTGTAGTGTTATTAGAATATTCCACCTCGTTACTTGATTTGGGGTTGCATTATTCAACATATTTTTCGTGTTATTTTAATTTTCACTATGTTATTGGAATAACACAGCCCCAAATCAAGTAACACGGGGGAATATTCCAATAACCGCAAAATAATCGAATAACATCATATAATACTTGAATAACACTTCATTTTTTATAAATAACGCAGATGAAATATTCTTGTAACACAGTGAGACATTTCTAACTATTGCAATTTGAACGTAGCTCTATGTTCGAAGTCCTGATGCAGTATTTTTCCCACCTAGGGATAGTGTTGTGCATTATTTGGTCAAAAACAATAAGCTGAACTAAATCGAAAAAGATTGGTTGATTTAATTTGGTTATCAATTTTTGTTTTTAGAAACCTCAAAATTCGATTTTCGGTTACTAGTTTGATTTTAATTTTCATTAAAACTGACAATTCGAAAGCAAAAAATTCAACATTAATGTGAGGATTCATAAATTCAAATCGATATTGTACAAATAAGATATGAAATTTATGATCTTTATCATAATTTCACTCCAACTAACAAGTAAATATGGGTTTGTTTATAGTTGAACCATTTAAACCGAAGTAAAATTTGGTTTGGTTTCATCAAAATTTTGATTGGTCCAATTTCTCGAATTTTGAATTTCAATTACAATGGATTTGATCAATTTGAAAATCGATTCATCCAAACCGACCGAATATTTCCGCACTCTTTTGGATGCTGAATCTGAATCTGTTAAGTGAATCACAACTAAAGAATAAAACATAAAACAAGAGAGGGAAACAGAGAATGAGATAATGAGAGTGCGTGGTAGCAAATAATAGGTCGAGGAAATTTCTATTAATTCTTTGATTGCCCTTTACTCGGTGGATAGAGGACATAATACTAAGGTGAAGTCTTCTTTCCTGTTGGCTAAGTTGACAACCTTAGTAGTTTAGTTAGATTGACATGTCTAATTTTTAGTTGATATCTCCCATCAGAAAGATGTGTTTAATTTGGTTCTCATTGGAATTGGTTTCTTTTTGAAGAGCTCATCTTAACTTGCTTGATCATGGTGCTGGTCCTCGGGAATGTAAAGTTCAGTTCCATGGCTGGTTGATGCTTTTGTGGCTGGAGAACTTTTATTGGAAGCACTTTCCTTACGTGGTCATAAACTGTTCTTTTTTTGTGTATGTTGTTTGCCATATTTTTTACATTTATTCTTGTTTGTCTGTTTGTTTATGGGAGTCCTTCACTATTGTGTTGAGTTTTATTTTTTGTGTCTTATGGTGAAATTTTCCCAAGAGTTACAGCAAACTTATACAAAGAAATATTTTGATACCCGTCAACAAATTTTCATCATCCGACATGAATCTCGAGACAATTTTTTGAATATGAAATATTCAAATTTTGATTAAAAATTAACCTAAACTTCAATTTCAGCAAACTTACAATCAAATTGATCGGTTCGACGAGATGAACCAAACAAAATCTAAATTGGTCTATTATGAGTCAATTCCAGCACGCACTAAGCAATTAAACTGTTTTTAGAAGTTTTAGTTCATAATTGGATGATTAAACAAATGTCAAAAATGACAAGATTATAATCGAACCGAGCATCTCCGAAAGACAAATTCAGCGAGCACAAGATCACTCAATTATGACATTCTTAAGAAACTCAAATATTCACTGAATGTTATCTGATTAAGGGAATCTCTCTTGGGTGTATGATATAATGGTTCAAACTCATTCCTTATTTGCTGAGAGTTGTATCTTAGACTCTATAAATAAAAGTCTTATCCCCCTCTCTTGAGGAGCGATTATTGCGTGCGGAGGGCGCACGCAGAGTTGCGCGCGCCCTCCGTTCACAGCCGCACATCGCGGCTGTATGACAATGGACCACTGTCATACAGCCGCGATGTGCGGCTGTGATCGGAGGGCGCGCGCAACTCTGCGTGCGCCCTCCACACCTAATAATTAAACTCTCTTGAGAGGGATAGGGGGGTGACCTTGAAACGAGAGAAAACTGAAGCTTGGAGGATGAGCTGAAGTCCAACTTCGCTTTTGCACCGCAGATCCAACAAATACCTCCCACTGCTACAATCGTTAACCACTGTCGACCAAGAGCCACTGCCTACCGTAGAACAACGTTGACTACCCTTGACCCGTTGCAATGAAACCTTTCGTGGAATCATGATGTGCACTGCCGAATCCAAGGTAGATGGTAGAGAGACTAGGCATCCTTTGGAACAACATACAATGCATATAGTCCGATAATGTATCTCAAAGACGGTGTAACAATATGCTCTTAACATGGTGCAACGACACACCTCAATGACGGTGTAACAACACATTTCACATAAGGTGCAACAACACCTATTGAAAGAGATATAACAATGCAACCCAAATACAGTGTAACAACACACTCCTAAAATGGTGTAATAATGCGCCTCAAATACTTTGCAATGACCCCCATCAATGATGATGTAACAATGCGCCCCACATTGGGTGCACGATGCCTCCAGAAGACAATGTAACAATGCACCTCAAAGATGATGACTTTCTCTATAATCCCAAAGCTTTCTCATTGCAGCTCAGACGTCATCAAAGTTCACTACTACAACATACGTGGTTCACAAGTAGTGGAGCTTCTGACTCTGGCCTCTATGATCTATGAATGTCATCATAGTTTACCACTACGACCTACGTGATCAAATATGACCTATGCAGTCCACAAAATCTTGTAGCTCCCGACTCCGTAATTTGCAACATACGTTGTCTACGAGCACAGTAAAAAATCACCACTATGATCTATGTGACCAACTATAGACTACATAACTCACAACTTGTGCAACTCTCAATTCCGTCCTTTGTAACCAATCGACGCTCCTGAAACAATCATTTATGACCCACAAAATCAATTACTATCACTTCTTTCAACTATGACCTATAAAATAATTTGATGCTGCAACCATCATCTATAACATTTATGACGAACTACTACTTACAGAAACATCGACTATGACCCTTACTGTCTGCTAACACCAATAACTATATTCATTAATGCTAGATTATGACTATTATCAATGAACAACTATAGTAAATTTACAATGATCAACTTTGTAATCCATCTTCTCTAATTCAGGAGAACAATAAGCATTTATACTCATTATTTGTAGTGGATCAATTCAATCAGTTTAGACCTTGCAGTTTTTTCTTCTTTTCATAATTTTTCATGTAAAAATTCAAGTGTTTTCTTTTAATTTTCTTTAATTAACTTGAGTGTACGGTGTGTTTTTGTATAACACTAAGACGATAATTCATTACTCTATTCTTGTAAATTTTGTACATGTATGATATTTATTTTTTTCATTCTATAAAGTGGGTTTCACACACCTTTTTCTTAAAAAAAGTTTTAAAAAAAAATTCAACAAAGAATTTTTCACATTTCTATAAAGAACATAGTTATGCACAACGATGGATCGTCAGATCACCGCCGCCATCGTCATCGAATGATACCGGCCGTCGAATCTGTAAAGTCGGCGTGCCGCCTCATTACTTTTTGTGCAAGAAAGAAAAGAAGGCGACTTTCTAGTGATATATGTACCCATTTCCGCTCCTCTGGAGTCCTCGGCTCTTCTCCTGTTCTCTACTCTCTGCTGTATGTTCATCGAGAGGAGAGAGAGCCCACCCTCGATCGATGAGTTATTCCATGTATGATTGCTCGAGGTATATAGCTCATGCTTTTCTAATTCTCTTTTGATTGTTTTGGTATCCATTTCTTTAACCCTATGCGGGTTTTGAGCTCTTTGATCCGATCGGAATTGGCTGAGAGCCGAGTTCGTTGTTTGAGTGTATGGTTTTGTATATTGTTTTCTTGGGTAGGGTTAGGGCTAGAATTTTGCAAGGAAAATGGTTTGGTGGAGCAATTAAAGTTTGTTTTTTTTTAATTGTTAGATGGCTAATTTGGAGTGGAGAATTAAGTTGGATGGGACCTGCATGAGAGCATCCATTTTTCTTTGTTCATTGTTTTTTTATAGATATATAATCAAACTGAGGCGGCGTTTGGTACGCACTTTTAACAGGATTTACATCAGGATTTCACTTCTATTTTTTGAAGTTTTGCCCGATTTATAAATCCAGCCAAACTCAAAAAAATTAGCTTTAATAAACCTCACCAATTTTCCCCCGTTTTTGAAGTTAATCCTTGATTTATTAAATCCCGTTATTTGTTGGATTTAACGGATTTAAAGGAGGAAGAAAACACACCTGCGGGTTGTCGCTATCCCATTGCCAACATTTCATAGGGATTTGACTGTATTAATCTTAATGCATTTGGATTTGAGAGTTTCGGATTTACATGGTTTACTATATCCTATTTAAGTTAATGCCCCATAAGTATTTGGTAGTGTTTGTTTTGGGTGCTAGATTTATGTTAATGCCCCATAAATAGCAATATTTCGAGTGTTTGTTTTGGGTGCTATGATTTTGATCTTGGGTGCAGCCAAACACCCCATAAGTATTTGGTAGTGTTTGTTTTTATGGGATAATTACTTACACAACACTCGAAACATTGCTATTTACAAAACTAGCACCTGTGTAATGTACTACCGAATTGATGCATGCATGTGTTTCACGATCGAAACATTGAGAATTTGATAAAAATGAAACTTTTTTTGGCTTATCGCAAATTTTGAAATTTGAGTGACAATTTGAAAAATGGACAAAAGAGGGCGCTAGATTTGTAAATAATAATGCTTTGGGTGCTAGATTTATGTAGTTAACTGCAATTTTGTAATTTTGCTAGCGCATTATTAGTTTCTGTTGGGCTTTATTGTACAACTACAAGGAAGAACTGGGACTGGAAGAGGTGGGGCTGGACATTGTTTAAGAGTCAAGATGGGATTAGCAGAGTTTTGATTCCTAAATCTCTAATCCAGGTATTAATAATTCTGGAATGGCCTTTACTAAGGAAACACCTATAAAGTGTTGGTGTGTTGGGTTGGCCATTGGTTTGATTTAGGAATTGAAACTAAAATGTTTCTTAGCTAAACAACTTTTATTCCTCATTCTATTTTGACCCCTCTGTGTTTATATTGATTGCAACTTTGCTACATCTCTCATTGGTAGATAAGATATAAATCATCATTTAAAAAAAATCTATAATAGTTTATTGGGATGACTAATGAAGAAGGATTGATGTTGAGAATTTTGAATGGACTTTGCATTTTTGAGGATGCAAATAGAGATTTATTTGTACAACAAGAAGCTGCACTTTCTCTCGGACAAGAAGCTTTTAGTTGTGATGGAGATTCCAAAATGTCAAAGTTGATGTATGTGTGGGGGCCATTTACAATTACTTATATTGGTAATTTTAACTATTTTATGATTTTATAGATGACTCAAGTAGAAGATATGGCTTTATTATTATTATTATGATTTGCTTTGTTTGGTAACTTAAACGGGAATACTAAGTCTAGAATGAAATAAATCTGAAGGTGAAGTGCTTACAATTAGATGATCAAGGAGAATACATAAGATGATTTCAAGGTCTATTATGTAGAGAATGACCTCAAAATAAAGATGAATTTTTGAAAGAAAATCTTATCAAAATGGTGGCTGAGTGGATGTATAAAATATTTAACAAGCATGCTAGGAGCTTGAGTTGCATACTATGTTACCAAAAATGTTCTGAGTTGAGGCTATTAACACTAGGAATACTTGAACATCAAAGTCTTTCCACAGCAATGTATTTCAAAACACTAATGTTAGGAGCAATAACGAGCTAAAACATTTATTTCTCGGAAGTGCTTGATTATCTTTCCTATTTTTATATTGCCTATGTTGCCATAAGTAAACTTAATGCTAATTCTAAAATTTTTTTTTTATTGTCCATGATATTTAAGAGTTTGATTATCATTTTAGGATGTCCAAAATTGAACAGTTATTGGGAGATATCATGTATTTTTCATTGAAGATTTTTGTATAGAACATTTTGAAAGCAGTTCTCAAAGCTTTGCAACCGAACATGATCCCATTGAAAGACATTCTTATAATTGAGTTTTACAAAACTTGTATTGCTTTAGGAAGGAGGTTCAACAAAACTATTGGACCAATTCATAAATATTCTTTTGCACTGCACTATATTTGGTTGACCTATATAGGCAAACAATAATGTTTTGAAGAAGTTTCCAGACATGAATAATCTGCTAAGTAAAAGGTAGCTATGAAAGATGATATAGATTTACTATTATCTAATTAAACATGATAGTTTCCATAATTTCTAAAGGGAAAGAAGGAGGCCCTGTGGAATTAGTCACTGGATCCTATTAAATAAGTTAATGACGGTAGTAGATGATACAAGGCAATGCTTGTCAATAAGGGCTTATAATAAAAACAAGTCATGGCCTAAATAGAAATTTTATCCCCCTTAGTATAATTAACCACAATTAGAATAATACATGCACTAGTAGGGACATATTCTTTCAATTCAAGATGTTAGCTATAAGGAAAATATTTATCGATGATGATTTGGTGGAAAAAAATTACAATGTTGCAAAGGGATTTATGGTATAGGAGAATGAGAGAATGATGTGTAAACATATAAAAACCCGTATGATCCCAAACAAGTTCTGGGACAATTTTATAAGAAACTTATAGGTTAATTTGGGACAATGGTACAAGAAGCTTGATAGCTTCATAGAAAGCAGCAATCTGTTGAGGTGTCAAGCAGATTGCTGCTGCTTTGTGCAGACCTTCGTTTTTTCCTTATTTTACAACTGTGTTGATGATATATTGAATTATTGATAGCAAATGGAGAAAAATAGCTAAGTTGAAAAAGGTTTTGTCAAAGGAATTCACAATGAAGGATATTGCTGCTGCTAAGCAAATCTTTGTGATGAAAGTTATAGGGAGCAATGATGTTTTTGAATATGCCATAGGAAGAATATATGAAGGTCTTAGAGGTTCCACATGCAAGTTGTTGAATTTATAAGTACACTTTGGTTCACTTATCTATTGAGAAGGATCAATTGCTATCAACAAAGATGGAACAAGCTCCATTGGAAATGTATACCTTGTAAGTAGATATATGAGCTGCCTAAGCAAACAACATTGAAAGGTAATGAAATGGATTCACAAACATCTGAGAGATCTATAAATTATGCTATGTTTTAGGAAGTTTGATTTGGGACTGTAGGGATATATTGGTATTGTCACGGTTGGATTTCCAAGATAGGACAGATACTACTGAGTATGTTTACATTGATATTATGAGTATTTTGGTTTCAAATTTGCAAAAGAAAGCTACCTTATCTACTATTGAAGTAGAATGCGTTGTTTTGACAAAAGCAAACAAGTAGAGGATTTGTTTGCGATTTTATTGGAAGAATTGGGTGATAGCTATAGGAAGAGTGTGCTGCATTGTGTCGATTAGAGTGCCTATTATCTTGGCAAAAATTTAGTTTATATTCTAGAGTAAAGTATATTCTACTATGTTATCTTTTTATTAGGTCTGGTTTGGAGGATAGTATTTTAATGATTGACAAGATTTCTAGGAGTTTGAATTTGGTTGATTTGTTGATGAAATTTATTTCGATGGATAAAATGAAGTTATGCTAAACTTCTCTCGTAGCCTTTTGTTTTAGGCCGACTTATAGTGCTCATAAAAATTTTTGAAGCTATTATGTGAAAATAAAAATTTTTTAAAAGCTACTATGGTCATTATAAATTTTTTTTAAATATTAGACATTAACTTTCTTACGGTTGCCATATTTTAGTAGATTTTGCTATAGCAAGTTATTTCTTATCACAATAATTTTTGAAAATTAAGGGAAAAAGGTAAAAAAAAGCCAAATATGATTGCGATTACTATTTGAACGAAAGCGGTTAAAAAGTTGCCCCAAATAGATCTTAGGAGTAAGGAGTCTTTGTTGTTGCACTGAGGACGTGATGATTGTTTAGTCTCCCAGTGGAAAATTATTAAATTGTGAAGTTTAATTGTTTGCCTTATAAAGAAATGCCTTATATAGAATCAATTATAGCTCGATTTTCACCATTTGTGCTATAAGAGGGTCAGAGCCTCTGAAGTATATCCATTGTTTGCAAGTTATTTATTAATGGTATTCTGGGAATTTCATTATTCTGTTGCCTACCTTATATGTATATTTATATAGCTATATTTATATTGAGAGAGAGAGAGAGAGAGAGAGAGAGAGAGGTTAGGTGAGATGGGGCTGGCTCCAATCCTATTTCTTAACAATATACTCCTGATCACTAGCAAATTACATGCCATATGTTACTTCTTTCTTATCTAAGCTTACATAATTTAAAACCTTGGCTGGATGAGCTCTAATAATTCATGAGAGATTTATAATTCAAGTATTTCACTATATTTATGTGAAATCTATATAGCCCATCAGTGGTTAAGAATTTATTTTATTAATATTTCCAGTCTTTCTTGCGAAATTCTGGTATTAAAGCTCTTAGCAAAGAGTGTAATCATCACATGCATTTGTTTCCTTTTTTGCCCTGGTTCTATCAAATGTTTCTGGCATGAGCTTTGCTATATGCTTTAGTAGGATCGTGTACTTTCTTATTTGGTTCCCTTTAAGGTAGTGAAAGCCTGTGCAAAATGAAATTTGCATCATCATTCAAACATGATTAGAATTTAGAATATCAATTTTGCGCCAGCACTGACTGATCTAGTGGGTGGGATCGTATGTATCAAAATGCTGTAAACTTTGAATTTTAGGATGGGCTTGAAGTTTGCATGTTCTAGGTTGATCTTTTTGTATCATGTCGAACTGAATCATTTAAATCCACTGGATTTTGAAAATGTTTACCAGTTATGTTAACTTTGTGGTTCGATTTTTGTTCTTGTGTGTTTTCAAATACTCGCTTTTGGCTAACATTCTGTTTGTGATGGATTTAGATCTCACTTTTTCTGAAGATTTTACATTTTTTTAGCTCTGTAATATTTAGTACTAGTGCAGAAAATCATTTTCCGATATTTAATATTTCATTTATTGGTTAGGTGGAAGATAGACTAGAATTATGTTAGTGGATAACATTATTTGTAGAAGTTATTCTTGAAGAAGCGTATTAAATAACTAATATTTAGTTAAATGATTTATTCAATGCACTTAACTTTAAACAGACGTTAATTATTTCATCAAGAAAGGCTAATCTTAAGACATTTTTTGATTTGAATGAATTGCAACAAAGGAAACGGTAATGAAAATGATAAAAGGAATTGAATTGTATCTTTTTTTTACCTCATTAGTTTGGCGGAGAATATAATTGGTGAATTTTTTTTCTTAGTTGGTTGATGAAAATGTTGCTTCCTTTCTTAAGTAAATGGATAATATTTTATATTATTGTTTCCAATTTAAAATGATTTTTTTCACCTTTCTTAAGTAAATCCAATTATCTATTAATTCCATGGGAATCAAAATCCATTATAAAATTATTAGGTAAAATTTTGCTAGCTTTCCTTCCAATTATTCAAACCAAACACGCGCAAGTCCTCTGGTTGAATATATCATTTACTTCTTGCCAGATATGGTTTCCACCGATAACATCTTGATGTTTTGATTCTAGCTAGAGGTCGTGGCTTTTGACTAAAAAATTATCTTACATTTTACATCGAAGTATTTGATCAAATAGATTTAGCTGATGTTGATCGAATATTAATTTTGTTGGTTTATAGTTGTAGGGTGATGAGTTCACCTCTTGGATACTTCAATTTTTTTGTCAGCTGGCTTCATAGTAAATTTTTAATTGGATATTTTTTTGTTCAGATGATATTTCTTTTCCCAATATTGCTTTTTTGTTGTTTCAATAGACTGCTTGACACATAGTTGGCAACTACTTCTAATTCTTTTTCTGTTCAGAGCTCAAGCCATTCTTAGACATGAGATTCTGGATATTAGCAGGAATATGCAAACACATGCAATTAAAGAGTCATTCTTGAAGCATTAGTAGTAGTGTTGAAATTGTTTATAACAAAACCAAGCAGAATAGAATGCCTTCTGCTCCTCACTTCTCTGACAATGACCATGGATTTGTAACTAACCCATGCAAGAGTGCTTGTTTAAAGTGCTGCGAAGTGATTAAAGCTGGGGAATATTTTCCTATGGAAAAGTGTACTGTTAGAAACTATCGCAACTTTATGAAAAGTGGCTTGCCTCATCGGCTTCTATTTTACAAGGACAGTGAATGGATTGATTTTGCTGCGGATATAATTGGTCTGATACATGATAACTTCCAAGCGAAGAAGGCAATTTTTGAAGTTTCTTGTCAGAATCAACATTTCTTATTTGACTTTGTCCGTATGCTACATATAGATATAAAGACCGGTCTCAGCAAGCCACTTGCATGGATTGATGAGCATGGAAAATGTTTTTTCCCGGAAATAAGTTCTGAATTCTGTGCACCTTGTGTACCAAAAGGTGCTCGTGAACTTAATTCTCGCTTGGATACCTTTCCTAGCGCTTCAGAAAACTCAAATTCAGGATACCCTTACTATAAGGATAAACAGACTAAGCATGAAAAGCTTATTTTACAAAATGATCCTATGAATTTGATGGGCGAAGTGGTGGGTGAAAATGATCTCTGTCTTCCTATTTCCTGCAATGCAATAAGTTCTAGAATGGATCAGGAAAATGCAGCTGCAGCAGTCGATAGCCAACTTGCTTTTGATTCTGTCCAGAGATTCTTTCTCTCTGGAATGTATCCTTATGTTGATTCGAAGGGAGTAGTAAGCATCTCAAGAGCTCCTATATTCGATCAATCTGGAAAATTTCTTTTTAGTAGTTTCCTCAAGCACATCGAGATAACGCAAAATTTTCGTGGTGTTGCTAACGTGCGTTATGCTTGGCTTCCAGCTACTAAGTTTACAGCAGAAGATTTAATGCTTCGTGGCATTATGAGGATTGAGAAGCCTCTGCATGGCAGCAGATATGGTCTCGGGATTCATCTTGCACCAGTGAACTATCCTAATATCTGGTGCGATTTTATGTTCATTGTCTATTGTAAGTGTTTCTTGTTCTGTTAGTTATTAGGGGAATTTACAGATCACATATAATTCTTTTGTTTTCTTTTCATATAATTCTTATGTATTTACATATGTAACACATAAACTTTAATTTTTTACATATATAAAAATTAAATCTTTAACAGCACGTCAACAATACCACTAGTACTGACTTTTGCAAATGAAATACGTTCTTACATGCATATGTTTTGATGTGATTATAAGGCAGTTATGTATGTGAGTATTGAACTTGTAGTGTTAGTTGTGTAAATACATAAACTTATGTGGCATGTATGTAAATTCCCCAAATAATTATTATTTAACTCACAGTTTTTTATTATCTTTCTTTAAGCTGCTAATGATTTGCTTTCAAGAGTCAAGGGATACTCATAGATTGCTATCCACAGTTCTTCCTATTCAGATGTTGATGAAAATGGTCTATCTTATATGATACTATGTCGCGTCATTATGGGCAACATGGAGCTTGTTAATCCTGGATCTAAACAGTTTCAGCCTACGGATGGCAGTTTTGATAGTGGTGTGGATGATCTTCAAGCTCCAAAGCATTATATTGTATGGGATATGAATGAGCATACCCACATCTGCCCTGAGTATATTGTGGTTTTCAAGCTTCCTGCTAAATCCAAAGGTACTTTCAATGATTTACTAGGTACATCTGTTTACTATGCTATGAATCTTCCAGCTAGAGTTTTTCTTCTTCATCTTTGCTGCAGAGTTATTATTTGGAAAAGAAAGTGCATCCAATGAAACTGGGGTCACATGTGGACCTTCACCTGTGTTGAAGGTCTGTCTCTTGTCTGCTTTTATTATTTGGGATGCAATTTTATGACAGTAATGCAATAAATTTACCTTTTTTTTGTGGATAATTTTCCTAATTTCATGCAATTCACGTAGGCTCAATGCGTTTGTTAATCCTAATCTTTCAAGCTATGTTTTCCCATTATTTTTTAGAAGTGTCAACGCTTATCTTTCCGGCATAGGGTTAGTAAAGAAAGATACATTAAGTTCTCGTTTTTCTTTTTTCAGGAAGGAAATGATAATTCATTTGTAATACCAGCTAACCAATCCCAAGGCAAGGACCAAGAGTTTGGTAGAGTCCCTAAGCCAACTTCTCCTTGGATGCCTTTTTCAATGCTGTTTGCTGCAATTTCAACCAAAGTTCCTGCTAAAGATGTGGATCTTGTCAATAAATATTATGAAGAATTCAAGGTGACTTTTTGAACATTAGTTTTATCCTCTAGGGCATTTGGGCTGCATAGATGATCTTTTTTTCTTTTAACCAGAGAAGAAAAATAAACAGACTTGAACTTGTTAAGAGGTTGAGGCATATCATTGGAGATAAACTACTGATATCTACCATAACGAGGCTTCAACACAAGGTGATTTATTATTATTATTGTTATTATTATTATTATTGTTGTTGTTGTTGTTCGGATAATCTGAAGAGCTATCATTTCACTCTTTGCTTCACTGCTTCTGTTCCAATTTGCAATATCATGGGAGGTGTCATCGACATCATCTTTTAATCGTGTTAATTTCATTATTTAGTAATTATTGATGCCATGCTGATTCTTTGTCACACATTGGTTGAACATTCATATGTTTTCCTTTCTTTTCTTTTGATCAACATGTGGATATAAGCAAAGGCCATAAGGTTTTGCATATTTTATTTTATGGGCTTTGAAAATTTTTAGACGGTTATTTGAGTCAAAATTTGAGTTGATTTTTTAGAAGACAAATTATAGAATATCACTAAGAGATTTAGTATTCTAATGAAGATTTCACGATATTATTCGAGATTTCTCATTAATGTAAGTTCCCGTGATTAACTACACATGTCAATTGTGAGAGAGAACTTTTCATCAAAACTAATCTCTTAGTTCTATGATATTTTTCTTTGATGTTGTCAATATGGATTATTGGAAAGAATATACTGCTATTAGTTCAACGAAGATGTGGAATTATGATTAAATCAATAAAAAGCCTTATAGTTTAGTCATCTTAGGTTGTTATGAACCCTATATATTTAGTCAGAGGAAATAATCGACCCAATTTGATTGAACAAACCTTGTATGAAAACCTCTTACCTACTTTTCGTGTTTTTACCTCACAATTATCATGTATGAAGATTTCAAAGCACTGTGCATGATGGTTTAAAATCCTTAGATGGAAGTTGGCTGTTTTCGAAGAGTTGACAACCCTTGAAAAAAATGACACATGGGAATCTGTTGATGTATATAAAAGAAAGACAACTGTCAGTTGCAAATTAGTTTTTACAATTAAGTTAATTCCGATGACTTTAGAATGATATAAGACTCGATTAATTGCCAAGGGATTTATTTAAACCCGTGACATGGATTATTTAAAAATATTCACTACAGTTGCAAAACTTATCTCGACAAAAGTTTTTCTATCACTTGCAATTAATCTTGACCGGCCCCTACAACAATTAGATATAAAAAATGCCTCCTCACCGAGGACTTGGAGGAAGAAATATATATGGATGCACACTTCAGAGGCTTAGTGAGAAGTTTGATACAATGCTTTATAATATGAAAAAAATTCTTAGACAGGTTGAAAGAGTCATTGAGAGATTGATTTGAGAAATTTACACTATTTAATAAAGTTATACTGTGACAGTGAGCAACCACAAGCATTGCAGAAAATCCTGTGCAGCGTGATCGTACAAAGCATGCGAAGATTGACAAACACTTTATAAAGGAGAAGATTAATTGTGGAGCTATGTGCACCTCATTTATCTCTAGTGCTCAACAAAGCGGATATCTTCACCAAAAGACTGTTTAAGCCTAAAGTTGAGCTTCTTGTGAGCAAGTTGAACTTGATAGATATCTATGCTCTAATGTGAAGGATGGTGTTGGAATTTTAGTATCTTATATTATTGGTATTCTTTATTTTTAATATCGTTCATTTTTTATGTGTAATAATTTTTGTTTCTTCTTTTATCATGAGGAGTCATGACTGATACTATCATTTTCATGATGTGGGAGTCATTCACCTCTATTTAATTTGTAATCTTTTTCTATAAAAAAATATATGTAAGGAATGAGAATTTTATAAAAGAGTCCACACATACTAACACAATAAAATATAAAAAAAACAAAGTAAAAATGAAAAATAAATCAAGCTAAATATAATAGATGTAATCATAATGCAACAATAATAATAATAATAATAATAATAATAATAATAATAATAATAATAATAATAATAATAATAATAATAATAATAATATGAATAATGATAGTAATAATAATAAAAATAATACTAATCTATTGGAAACTATTTTAAAAATTATAGGGCAATTCATTCTTCAGTTTGGCATTTAGGAGGAAGCTTCTTAGGGGCTGTTTTGGTTTGCTGAAAAGTGATACTTTATAAAATGAATATAATGCTAGAATGATGTATTGTATTAGAAATATTTTGGAGGTTTTGTTTTAGTGTAAAATAAGGTAAAATATGAACAATGTATTATTTTTTTTGTGTTTTTTCCATTAGGATTTAGTAGAGGCAGTTAGCAAAAAAAAAAAAAATAAATAAAATAAAATAAAATAATATATATATAAATTATAGGGCAACTTCATTCGAGTTGCCCCCCAATTCTCTCAAGCCAACTATACCCTATGTGGGACAATTGGATCATAGCTCTTTTTGTTTCTCTTTCATGTTCTAGAGATTCACATAATTCGTTTCCCTTTCCAGCTTCCTCCATTGATGAGACAAGAGCAGCCATTGCCATGCAGCAGAAAGCTACCCGCAAATCCTTAAGCAACGAAAAGATCTGTATCATCTTCTTCTTCTTCTCCAAAAGAAAAAAAAAAGGAATTAAGTTTTAGGGTGGAGCAATACTTGTACTAGAGTTTTCTTTATTTATTTATCCTAAATTTCAATAAATCTATCAAAATGAATATACCTGACATTTATTTAATTTTTATGTGGATTTTTACCATGCCTTCTGCTTTTTTTAATTTTTTTTTACCAGTATACTAAACGACTGGGGATGTTGTGATTTTTGTTTTTTGGCTTATGGAGCTCTTTTATTACTATTAATTGCTTTGCCTCCGAATTTATTGTTGGTGGTACTGGTAGATCAGGCCAAGGTTGGGACCAGCCAGTGCTACATATTTGAAAAAAAATTCTCAGGTATCTCACTCTTCCCCGTTTAGAAGTTTTGATAACTAAAATTTGTTTTAGTAAAAAAGTAAATTTAGCAAACCAATGATATTCTAATATTCTGATATTATTTAATTGATGTTTTGTATTTAAATCTAGTGATATTCTTATATTCTTATATTTAAGACAGTTCCGTTGTGGTTTTGGTCTAATGTTCATGCAAAGACTTGCAAGGAAAATGAAGAAGATTTGGAAGAAGTTCACTTGTGATTTGGGGGCTTATGCCTCAGCTTGATAAATAAAGATGATCAATTTGATAATGTAGAATTTGGGTGGTTTTGATCTATTTCAGGACTCAATTTGCTAGAGGTGATCCGAGATGTGATGATGTGACAGGCTAATCTATTTTTTTGGTTATAGAATAAAATGAGAAGATTGCACATTTTAGTCATGCGGGAACTTCAATAATTCAGATCTATAGGAATTAGAATAGGATACCTATTTGAGGGATATGAGTAGTTAGCCTTTTAATAATTAGGATGGTGAATTGAGCACAATGACTGAAAGTTTTTTTTAAAAAACTTTTAAATCATGGTTTTAAAAATCAAATTGGATCGGTCTAATCATGAATCGGTTTAATCAATCTGCACATTTATGGAATAGCTTGAGAAAGGTTCATAAAGCTTTTTTTCTGTATGAATGCACTACTTGAACTAAGCCTAAATTTACAGAAAAGTAAATCTAATGAACAGCATAAAAGGTGAGTACAGTTCGGTATTGGAATTGAACAGCTTTTGTTCGGTGAGAACAGCTTTTGTTCTGTATGAAGCGGTCATTAAGTCAGTTTGGTCTAAGCTGAGAACAGTTTCTGCATAGAATTGGGATTGAACTAGTTAAAATTGGAATTGAACCGGTTAATCGGTCTAATCTCTGAAGAACTAATCGGTTTGAATATTTGATGAGCATAAATAATATATTTAAATTATTTGATGACCAAGGGCTGACGAGCAGGTGGAGTTTTTTGGTCTGCTAGTGGCGCAATGATCTGCATTTTTGACATTGTGTGCATCTCCGAGAGTATTCTTCAACATCTTTAAGTAAGCTCGGCCAGAAGTAACCATGTCACTGGATGCAATGAGCTAGCGTTGTTGGCATCTATTTTTATTGTGACATACAAGGGACACACTTACGGTCCCTACGGAGGTCCAAGGATCATTACCTGCTCACATACAATCCTCTGGAGGTACCACGAGGTCCGGAACCCCCTTTGGCAAGCTTCTCTGGAAGCCCAATCTTTCAGGGGTCGAGCAAGACCATGCATAATTCAGGAGTGGCCACGCCTAGTTAGTGGCGTGACCAATCCTAAAACGTGCATGGCCATGCCAAGATCACCCCAAACAACCTAAATGGGTTGTGTTCAGTGTGACCACACTTGAAGGCGGCGTGACAACGTCGATCAAACAGAGACTACAACATAATTACACTGCAATCTGGGCGTTACCACACCGAAATCTTAGCAGTCGCCTGAGATCGTTGACCGGTGTGACTGTGCCGTGATTACCACACTTATGTTGTGCTAAGGTTCCAATGGATTTAATAGGGGTCACTTAGGTTTTTTATTTCTTAGGAACTATTTTGAAACTACTAAAATCTATATTTTTATTACTTATACACATCATATTTTCAAAATCTATGTTGAAGTTACTTGCATAATTATCTTAAATCGTACATGAGGTCAACTTTTCAAAACCTATATCTAGTGGCACTTCTTAGAATCCTTGGATTTTTAGGTTGGGGTCGATGACGAGGACCCCCTTAAAACATACGCTAGCCTTCTGACATAACTCTGTATTTACTTAGATGCTATGTTAGGACACTACGTTAGTTGGTGTGTTGGGCTAACGATTAGGAGGCTATGTAGTCTTTTTCAATGTCCTGGGTGTAGTTCTTTGCTGGTTTGGTTTCTCTAGCCAGACAACATCTTTTGTGTTTTTAGTGTGCTTGTATTCTTCCCATTTTTTATGTGCATGGTAGTATATTAGGTTGGTCTTCTTACAGGGAATCATACCTAAAATACAGACCGCACTTATAACAGGCGGTAGCAATGTAATGATTTATATACTAACAAGCGCTGCTTAGCTTATCCCACCAGACATTGCTCATATGTGTTGCGTGCTTGTTGGCTTTCCAATGTCAAAAATGCAGATCATTGCGATGTTAGATGAGTGGAACCATGTGACAGGGATCAAAAGTTGTTTGCTCGTGTTTTGTAACTTAATTTTAAATCTCATTTATGTATAGAATTAGAACCAGACGTGTATTTTTGCGGTGCCTGACTGTCTTTTTCTGTTTCTGGGATATGTTGTCGATCCAACGACACCGACCTTTTATTTTTTCATATTTGGCTAGTTTTACTGTCTTTTTTCCTGCCTGTGCGCTTGAATTACTTTTCCTTTTTTTTTTTAACTTTATGGGTTGTCTAGGAATCTTGCAGACCTTTTAGGCTCTCTAAGGACCTAAATTTGTAAACTTTTTCATAAAATTCTAATAAAATTTTAAGACTAATTAAAATTTAGGATTAAAATATTCAAGATTTTAAAATTTGTCTTTTAACTTCCTACACAGACTTCAGGCCGGTTTTAAAGCGGTGCATAGCATGGACGAAGAGGGCTTTGATCTTTTCTGGGTTGGTTATATGTCTTTAGGGGTTAGCAATATCCCAATAATTTGTCTGTAATGGCCCCAAAGATACATTTTAGTGGGTTTAATTTCATGTTAAAATTTTTAAGTATTAGAAAGGTTTCTCTTAGATCTTTAATTTGTTACTTGGCCGATCGACTCTTAACCAGCACACATCATTATAAACTTCAATGTTTCTTCTCTTTTGATCAGCAAAATTACATCCACGAGGCATTTGTAAGTCACATCCGCATTCTTAAGCCTGAAGGGCATTACATTATAATAGTACTCCATCACAAGTATTAAAAGAGATTTTTTCTGTGTCACCAAGATGCATTTTAATCTTGTGTAACCCAGAGAACGCGTTGAGGAAGAATAGGAATGAATGATCAACCGCCGAATCAATCAGTGCATTAATCCTTTGTAGTGGGCATGCGCCTTTCGGGCAGACTGAGTTCAAATTGGTGAAGTTCACACACATCCTTCATTTTTTGTTAGCCTTCTGAACCATGACCACATTGGAGACCCAGATGGGGTACTACACTTCTCAAATGTATCCTGCCTCTTTGAGCTTTCTTACCTCATCTCGGGTGGGTCTCACTAATGTCATGGTCGAGCTTCTAGTCCCTGGGTTGACATTCAATCTATGGCAGACAACTTTGACCGACACAATGGCATTTCAACGTCCATTCATGCGAAGACATCCCGATTTTCTTGGAGGGACTGAATCAAAAGCTCCCTATGTCCTGCATCAAAAGTTTCACTTATTAGAAAACATTTACTTGCTCCCCCTCGATAGTTGGGACTTCACAGGTGTCTCATTGGTCTCGACGCCACCTTCCCTTGCTTTCTGGATTTTCAGAGGATCATGTTCTATGTTGCTTATGGCTCGCAAGTAGCAGATTGGAGACTTTTCAAGGTCACTCCTGACTTTGATGATTTCTCTGTCTCCAGGAGACTTGACAGCGACATGATAAATAGAGACCACCGCCCCGAAATCATTCAGGGATGTCGGCTGAATATAGTGTTGTATGTTGGTGAGAGGGAGCGGTTGACCAAATATAGCGTTGTATGTTGGGGACGAGGGATCCACCACGAGGAAATCCTCTATTAGCATAAATTGCTTTTCATTTTCCCCTCAACTTACTGGGAGCTTGATTACCCCCAACACTTCCTTTCAATTGAGAATCCATACAGTGATCTGACATATGAAGTCTTTCGATCTGTAGTGAGACTCAGCTTGTCAAATACCTGCTTGAACAATACATTCACAAAGCTCCCGGTATCGATGATGCTTCATTCTTGATAATTATTGATTATTGTTGTTATCATAATAGCTTCGTTATATGGATTTCTCTTTGAGGGCATATCTTCATCAGTAAGTTAAATAGATTGCTGACCCTTGGGTTTTGGGACAAAGGCTGTGAGAGTTCCCCTATTTGGTCTCTTCCGATTTACCCTCATGGGTGGTTCACCTTCTCCAAAGATTCCAGGCATGTATCCTGCGATGTGAATGATGTTGGTGCGGATGGGTTCGTCGGTAGTTCCTCTCGCGGGAGCTTTGCACTGTCTCTGGCTCGCTGCTCTAGGGGCAACAAATTCCTTTAACTTCCCCTCCTTTACAAACTCTTCGATCAAGCTCCGCAGGTGTCTGCATTCCTTTGTGTCATGCCAGTGATCTCAGCGATATTTGCAACACTTACTGTTATCTCGAAAAAAAGCTTCAGCTCTCATCATTGTTGCCTTTCTGAAGAACTTATCTTGAATGACGTACATTATCTCTGCCATGCACATCCTCAATGGGGTTTCTCAAAGGAACTTAGGATTGCCTCGGGACTCATGATACTGGGATGATCGGTGGTGCGGGGCCTTCACTTGTCTTCTTTGATCCTCGTGAAGATGGATGGAGCCGTTAGCGGGGTGGCCTTCGTAGTGTTGGGTGTGTGATCGGTTGTAGAGTTTGTCTGGATGGCCTTCGGCTGTCTAGCAATGGCCTCGTTTGATGTCTTTATTCCGCTCAACTCTACTCAAGAGCTCCGTTCCGCTCCAGCATCTGTCTCTTATCTAGTATATGAGCCATACCTAACAAAACTCTTGCGTTTCTGACAAAAGAAAAAAAATATAAGTTTAGTTCTGCAATGAATGTTGATATTTGAGTGAGATTTTTTTTAATTGAGATAAGAGGGCAAAAGTTTTGTAAATAGTTAAATTTTGCTAGAGAGAGAAAGAGAGAGAGAGAGAGAGAGAGTAAGATCAAGTTTTATAAATAGTTAATTTTTGTGTGCGCACCACACGTGCGAGAGAGGCAAAGCGATGTGAAATTATTCTTTAATTTTGGGTCATGTACATGCATACCACACTGTTGAATCTGAGATTGTCCGTGAATCAAACCCAAGGAATGAAGCATAAATGAGGAAAAAGAAGTAGAAATAGAGAAATATGTATAGTAATAAAAAAACATTTAATTGTGTATCTTCTTGATAAATTATTTCTTTTATTTATAGAGAAGATAGTACAATGATGATATATATTACATTTTTTACTCCCATCTGACACTAGGGTATTTATGGTATTTTACAAACATAAGCTTTTTGTCTGACTGCCTTCTGGCTAGATCGGCTAAGCTAGGTAGATGCAGATTAACGTGGTGATGGCCAGCTGAGTTTGGTCGGTAGAGTTCAGTCGGCTGATCGACCATATTGACCATCTTTGTTCCCTAGTGAGGAGTCTTTTGGTCTTCACGGGATGGTTAGAGATACCTTGCGGAATCTACTCTTTTGTTAGGTCGGCTCCACCGCAGGATCACTCCATCGTCTTGTTATTCGTCTCTTGACTCCGTCAGTTTTTGCCTGTGTAAATGGAAGAGGATATGAAAAAAAAGATTCATTTTGCCATTTGATTGATAAGCAGGAATTGTCACTTCAAATAAACGGCTGATATTGTTACATGGGAGGACCTGTATTGAATCTGGCTCGACTCTTCTCTTTCTTTGGTTATTTTGTTCTTCTTGTTCAAGCTTCGTCTGCACTGGATTTTCGTTTTGGTGATATTTTATCTACATTCATTATCATGGACTTCATCTCTACTTACTTTTGGCTGCATATTTCTTTTATCATTTTGGGGTTGTGATGACTCAAAACAGGATTTGGGTGCTTGATCAGCTATCCTTGGCTAAGAACTTATATGGGTTTACTTTGACACATTCATTGTTCTTATTGATCTTGAACAATTGGCTTTAGTTTTGCCTTTGGGTTTTCAGTTCCATAGATACTACAAGAAATCACAGGCTAACTCGATGATATTTTAGTGTTATCGTCTTCATTACATCCAATTTACGCCTAATTTCTTTTTCACAAGTAAAACAAGGGTCGATAGTATAATTTTCGTCGAAATAATTTGTCGTAAATTTTTTGCGTTTTATTTGAGTTGACGTTGCGTCGGTTGTAGTTGAGGCTATGTATGCATCCAAATTTGGTGTTGAAAAATTGGTCGTTAATAGTAGCGTCGGATTAGCGATAAATAATATCGAATAACGGCATAAAATAATTTCTGTTTTTTCGTTAGATTGTTGAACACAAATAAGACGCAGATTATAATACAAAAATAAAAATGTAAAAGGAAATTTACATTTCATAACCTGCATGATACATATATTTCACAATGCAACAATATTTTATGTAGTCACAAGTAATCAACATTAGCACAGATTATAACTCAAATGAATATCAATAATGCAAAGTCATAGAATAACAAATAGTCCCCAATAACAACAGCAAAATAAACGAAAAAATCTAGACTAAATATTCAAAGTAATGCTAATAAATAAATAAATAAACACAAAAAGTAAGAGACGATGACTCCACTAATTTTCTCTCTTTTGCCTATTTATAGACTCAAAAAGAACTAACCCATTAAAGTAATTAAAAAAAACTGCAGCTCATTAAAAAAAAAACAGTTTCAAACATAAAATATATAAACATGCAATAAACTGCATCATTTATTTCAATTTTCGGTTCTCCCTTTAAATTTTCGATTTTCCGGCCCACCGCGTCCTAAATTCAGCCCAGCAAAAAATTCTTAGGATTCGAACCCGCAGGGAAAATCCCTCAACAACCTGAGCTATGCTACATTTATGTTTGGATTTATCTTATTCTATTACTTACGTTGTAATGTGTGTGTTTGTGTGTGTGTGTGTGTCTGTGTTATATATATATATATATTGAAAAATGAAAAACTTTGAACATGGATATTTTCGGACGATGAAATTGGACTCGCTCGAAAATAAGGAGACTACTGATATGACACCAACAAATTTTTATCATCCGACACGAATTTTGAGACAATATATTGAGCAAGAAATATTCAAATATTAATGAAAATTCATCAAGGGTTCTGATTTTAGCAAATTTATGGTCAAATTGACTGACTCGATGAAACAGACTCAATAATATAAAAATTAGGCCAATTCGAGTCAGATCAATCCGGGATCAAATCATTAAAACACTCTTAGAGAATTTCCGGAGGCATTTGAAAGGTCAAACGGACGTCCCGATAAGACGAATCCAACGAGTCTAGGATTGCTTAATTCTGACATCGTTAAGGCACTTAAATGCCCATCAAACGTCATATGATCGACGGAAGCTTTCCGGACCGTCCGATCAAAATGACTCATATTATCGCATTAATTGCACTTAGAATAC
>NEWO01000029.1:958892-989062 GCA_003013225.1 Phalaenopsis aphrodite
AATACATAGGAATTAAGTGGTATTTATGCAAATCTTGTTAATTAATTTAGATTGATATAAATTTTTAGCTAAAAAATAAAATTTTTAATATTTTTCTTACTAATTACAAATTTTAATTCCTAGAGAGAGAAAGATAGAGAGGGAGAGGGAGAGAGAGAAGGAATGTACTATGAGTCAAAAGTAAGACTCTTGATATAAATAATTTATCCATATCATTCATAATGTCTAATCAAAATGACCCATTACATCTTGCTTTTTCTTGACCTCTATACATTCCATCTAGGGATTAGGGTTCACATTAATATATTTTTTTTAGCAACATTTAATTATTTAATAGACCAAAATTACAATCTTTATAGAAATATGCTTCTTGTTATCTTGCTTTTTTTATGAATTCAGCTAACATAGGCTACCTTTTTTAATAAATAGAATTATTGTTGTACCATGCATGCCATTCACCACCAGTAAAGCACTCACCTTTTTTTTTTTACTTTTGAAACTAAGGACTATTTAGTTTGCTAAAATAAAAATAATTATATTATTTATTACTCTTATGAAAAACGACGACAATAAAGTGAAAAATTGAAAGAAAAAAATTACACGCAAAAAAAATATCAGAGCGACACTCAGATTTACGTGGTTCGACAAATTTTTCTGCATCCACGGAGCTTCAGAAGATTTTACTACTTCGAGTAATTACACTGACGAACGCCTCGACGTTTACAAGAAAATCTCTTTTTTCTTCTCTCCCTTTCTCTCTCTCTCTTTTCCTAGTTTTCTCTTAGCTCTCAAGAGGACTTGACTTGCCTTCTCTTTAGGTCAAAAGAGGTTATTTATAGAAACCATGAGAGCGGTAGGAGGGATGTGGTAGGTGAGCGGTAGGTTACAAAAATTATCAAATGTTGATGGCTTTTGTTGTTTTCTTATTTTTTTGCTTGATAATGTAAAAGTTAAACATAAATACAAAAATTATGAAATATATTCCGATTTACTAAGTGATAAAATACCTAAAAATATATAAAAAAAAGGTCATTTACAATGAAAAATACGTGTTTCAAATATAAAAAAAAATTGAAGATTAAATATATTAAAAATGTAAATACATAAAACTTTACGTGGTTAAATGACAATGAAGTCAGCACCTCGGAACTCGGAAGCAGGTGTAAGTCCCAATTTCGCAGAGAAGACCGTTGAAAAGTCAATATCTGCCACTAGGCACCCAAATGTTGACTTGGGCTACACCTGTAGCAAAAATCTGTTGCTCACTAGCTCTAGCAGCATAGATCGCTACAGGGTTAACGAAAACCAAGCATGGTCATTTCATTGGTCTTTCAGGAGTCATTGACTGGTAGTTAAGAAGAAAAAAAACATTTATAATAATCTAAACATTATATTTCAAAAAGGCTCTGGAATTTAAATATTATGATGTTAATCAGTCTGATTTAAATAAGTGAAGGAAATGTTGAGTATATATATATATATATATATATATATATATATATATATATATATATGTTAAAACCCAAAGTGTACAAGAAATACACCCAATAAATAGAACATTTTGTTAGAAAGTGATTAGAGAGAGATAGAGCACAATATGGAATAGTAAAAGAGAGTCCAACATTTATTCATGATATGAACCCTTATTTATAGACATAAGTTCTAATATTACAAAAGTACATACCAGTCTTTTTATCATTGACTTTTCAGAGGGACTTTTTGGTAATTATAGAGTTATTAACATATAATAATGTCGAGACACTATTTCGATAGGTAAGAGTTTGCCGACCGACTGGTAAGCATTGACTCGATCGATAACTAATCCGAAAGAGCGCCTTCTGTCGATGGTCATGAATGTTGATCCTTGTCCTGTGGAAAATCTCTTGACACATTATGTCTATTGTTCGAACAAAACGCCTTCCTTGCCAACATCCGGCTCAAAACAGTCGTCAACAACCATGACTGATCATCATTATTGTCCTCTCGAGCCTTTCATCAACCTTGAGATTTATGCTAACATATTTATACATATACATGTATGTCTACATAAATTTAAATGTTGCATTTAAATATAATTCCAGCATAAGATAAATTTTATTTTTCTTTTGAAAATAAATATAATATAATAAAAATCATGATACAAATAATATAATTTAACTTAATTGGAAATAAATATTGAACGGGATCAGGCCCATTTGATGAGGAACGGATCCTGACGAGGGTTGGTGCTGACCACTTTTGTCTTGATTTTTCAGGAAGAAGCAGCAGCTTATGAGCAAGCAATTGGAAAGAGAAACACGTACAGAATAATGGTAAGAGAGAGAATATGGTGAGAGAGAGAGAGAGAGAGAGAGAGAGAGAGAGAGAGAGAGAGAGAGAGAGCTAATATGTGGAGACAGAGATGGCATGATAGACTAATGATGCAAAAATAATGTGAACTCCCACCTCCCCAGGGATTAAAGCAAAGGCTGCACCTCTACAGTCCTCTGTTTCTCTCTCTACTGTGTATTTCAGTGGTGACCCTCATGGATCGATGCACAAACCTGTGAAAAAGAAATGGCCTAAAAGGGATTGGAGTGAGAGAGAGGAAGAGATGGAGAGAGAGAATGCTTTAAGCTTTTAACACAGGTGTCTGAAACTTAAGGTGTTGTATAGAGTAAATGTATTTAAGAGTATTATACCAACTTTTTTTTCTGTCTTTATATATATAATTAAAAATCATAATGCATAAATATTTAATAACAATCAATACAATTTTTTTCTAATAAAGATGAATATCACAATGTTAAATATTATAAATTGTGATGAAAATATAGTATTGTGCTTATAAAAAAAATTATTTGAAATTATTGTGGCAGAAGACGAAATATTATAACCAGTGCATCAGGTCACATTATAATGAGTATTTTAGAATATGTTTATATAGATATTTGGGGTCTAAGAAAGACGATATTATTCAGCGAAAGAAAATACTTTATTTTTTTTATTGATAATTACTCCAGATATGTTTGAGTTTATCCCATGAAACGCAGCAGTGAGGTGCTGGAGATTTTCCATGATTTGGGCAAAGTTGATTGAGGCTCAGGCTGGTGAAAAGATGTCATATATTAGGTAAGAAATAAGGGTAAATACACATCAGATGCATTCTTGCAGGAGTGTGAGAGAGTTAAAATAGGACACCACTTGAGAACACTGCAACAGAATGGGATGACAAAAATGAGATTTTGAGGAACTACGTGAGACTTGATCCATTCGTGCAAGGTGTACGTAGACAACAATCTTAGTGTGATCGTTTTGACATTGGAGCTAATTTTGGGCATCTCTCACTTATCTGTAGTGAAATAAGATAAATTTTTTTATGAAAACTATTAATTAATCTAATAGTTATATTTTATAATATCTTGAAACACAATTATAGAAAATCTAGCTACATTAACTTTTCTATCGAAGAACGATATTAGGTAATATAATTAAAAGAGATTTAATTACATGATCATTTCAATATTAAGAAGATTGATATTAGGTAATCGAATTAGAAGAGATCTAATTACATGATCATTTCTATATTTGAAATATTCCAAATTTGTATGTCAAAATCTTCTTTTATTTAAATAAATGATTCTGACTGATGTGTATGTGTGGAATTTTAATCATATTTCAACTATTTTTTCGTCTCTCCCCACCTGTTGATAGTGGAATAACCCCTCCCCGTGGATGTGGGAAGATATATTTGTGTCAAACCATGTAAATCACTCCATTTTTATTTGTTACTTGTTGTGTGATTTTATTTTTTGCATTACTTTGAACAATAGGAAATGTTCTTAGTGGATCTTTATGAGCCAAATTGAGATGAGAAATGTCACATAAATGGGCAATGACTATGAGATTTTGCATGTTGGTTATAATAGAAATGAATAATGGGAGAAGAGTGTAGAAGTTGAAATATTTGTCTAGAATTACATGTAATTTTCTAGAGAATTTTTTGACATAAAATCTGCTACTTCAATTCAATATTTTTTCTACTACAGAACTCTTTGGTAATCTTAAAAAAATTTGTTCATAGAAGAAGTCACGAGTTGCAATGTGTTTTCTTGTAGTTTCATAAAAAAGTTGGCTCATAAAGTTATTTGAACCTACAAATCCTTAGAGCTCCATAATTACTAAAATATTGAACTAATTGAAACTGTTAAAATCAAACTCTCCACAAAGCACCTTTTGAAGTAAAGATCTTGACTATACCTATTTATAACTTTCCCTTTCGACTAGGAGTTTCTAATTAAACATGTTCAAGATTTTCATCAGAAAAACTCATCTTAGATACTTATCCTCTTTTGAAATCTAACTTAGTGGATAGTTGAAAACCTATTTTACCTTTCTTAGCCAACTCTCTTTCCCTCACGGAGCCTCAGCTATTGCATTTGTTCTTTCATGTTTTATAAATTTTCTTATGAAAGTTTTTTTTTCATTTTCATGGCTCATTTTGGATGATGACACCTTTAGAATTTCAACCTCACTAAATTGGCTATACGATTATATTATGATTAGGGCATTTATTGTACAACTCATTTTAACCTTTTGGGCTAAAATATGTAGTATGTAAAGATCATCACTAAAGCTTATAAATGACATATGTTCTTAATTTACTTTTAGGCTAGCTAATATTATAAAATCCACTTGTTATAAAATATTTGATTCCACAGGAAACCCATTCTCAAGTCAATTGGCTAGGGTGAACTTAACATATACCAAGATTGATTACACTTTACATCCATATTGAAGTACCTTTTTCAAATTAGAAGGCCTTGAGCTTAACATAGGTCTCTCTTTGTAAGGCAACCTATAGATGTAACAATGTGTCCTCTCTTCTGTCACAATATTATTGGTGTTATAAATAAAGATTTATTTATTAAGACGAGGCACCGAATCAGATATATGACAAGCATCAATTTTCTAAGTGAACTTAACATTTACCAAAATAGATTACACTCTAACTCCATATTGAAGTACCTTTTTCAATAGAAAAGGACATGATTTTAGCAAAGAGCTCTCTTTCTAAAGCAAACCATAGGTGTGATGATCGATGTGTCCACTACCATAATACTTAATAGAGTTAGAAATCAAGAAAAAAAATACTCTTTGAGAGGAGAAACCAAGTCAAATATATGAATAGACATCACACTTGTGAAAATTTGAGTCTCCTATAAGATAAAGTGTACTTTATTCACCTCTATTTTTGTATGGTGCACTGTTTATTAGCAAGTTTGAATTTATTCTTAGATAGGCAAGTGATTGGACCACACCCAACCAATTTAATTAATATATAACGGATCAACAACAACAGTGTGTTACACATTTATGATAAAGATTGGTACTCTTAATTAGCCTTTTCCTTCTCAGGGATGAACTTTGAATATGCATCAAAAGGAAGCATCCTTTAATCTAATATTCATGCATATTCATATCGTAGGGTGTTATTGCTTAGAGTAAGTTGGGGGTTCTTCTTAATAGTGAAATATGCAATTGATCTAATGAATTTTAACTTTTATTAATTGGCCATGCTCTATTCATTTTTGCCAAATTTATGAAACCACAATGGCATTTGCCATTCACTAAGTTTTTATTTTTATTCTAAATTGAATTTAATTTATTTATCTTTAGATTTTGGCATATAGTGTCCCATTTTAATTTTTTCATGATGCACCATAACAAAAGCCTCATATAAATTTAGAGCTTTTTGGTGATTAAAAGCTACAATAGTCATTCTATTATGATGATTATTGTAGCAAGTCATTTGTGGCACCATTTCTAACTTTGGAGCTAGTCTCATTGTAATTCACCATTTTAATAATAATTTTAAAATCACTACTATCAAATGCTACCTTAAGTGGAAATTTTAATTTTATAGTGATGTTTAACAAGAGGCAACTTATAACTTTTAAAAGACTCCCTTGATCGGTAAGATTGTTCTATAATCCTTCCTCTTAATAATTGAGTTCACCAAGTCAACCTAGGATGATGGGATCAAGTGATGTTGATCTTGTTGATCTCATTGATCATGTATCTTCATTCACCCCATGTTTGAAATTATAGATATTTTTAGAGATATAATTATTAATAACAATAAAAAATTTAAAAAAAATGCATGTAGAGATACTGGTTACATAAAGCAATCATAACTCATAGTTTATACTTATGTTGATCTCATTGATCATGCATGATGACTTTATTGTGATACATTTATCAAATACAATATACTTAATAAACTTCATACACTCATAACTCATTATAAATGCATGAATCAAATAAAAATATTTTAAAAGTTTTTTTTTCAATTATTTTCAACAAATTAAATGGAGGAAGAATAGATATGAAGCTTTCTCTCCTCTACTTTACCCTTTGTTGGGAAATAAAAAGCAAAGCACGTGCAAATGGCAATAGAATTAAGGACCCCCGCACTTTTCTTTTTTGACTGTGGAAAGAAGATACCCTCTCTCTTTCTCTCTCTTTCTCATTTTGCATCCAAAAACAGAAAAACCAGATGACAGATTCATAGAACATAGCCTTTTCACTCTTCCAACTTTGTTTTGCTTTTGCAAACATTTAATTTTTCTCTCTCTCTCTCTCTCTCCCCTCTGGTTGCTGAGTAGCTTTAGCTATAATAATGGCTTCCATGTTCATCTTTTTTCTTCTTCTTTTGATGCAAAAGCTGGTAGACGGAGCTGGGACCTCTTCAGATCTGATCCTTTCAAGTTATAATCAATGAGGCCTCCCTAAGGTGAATTCAAGATTGGGTTTTTTGGAGCTGCTGTCTGAGATGCAGGAAGAGTTTATGTCTGAAATCATCTCAAAGCTTCTTGATTGCATCTCGCTCTGTCACATTCATCCAATTTACATTACCCTTTCACATAACTTTTCAATGAAAATTTTAAAGATTTCACTTTTAGAACTTTGGGATGGTGTTGGAAAGTTAGGTTATGGTCTCCCTTATGTGAATGGGAGACAAAAAATTAAATTTTTTTTTGCTATTCTTCTTAATCACATTTTTGGTTAGAGTGATTTTTCATTTTTATGGGCAAAAAGATATGTGATGAGATTCAATTGAGGTTCATTGCTAAGAAATTGTGGTTAAAACTATTTATTACTTCTTTCATAGTTTTTGAAAAAAAAAAATTGAACTTTTAAGATATAAATGATGCTAAAGGCCTAAAAATATTAACTTTTAGTCATAATTTTTAAGAATATCTCATTAAAAAATATTTTTAGTCACATATTTCTTTGTAAGAAGTGTGATTGATACACAAAATTATTGTAGTGTGTTTATGTATAGTTTAAAACTTAAGAAAAGTTAATAAGAATATCTATAGTTGATTTGGTCACACATTTTTTTTAATTATAGCTTATTAATGTAGTTTTTGCATGATCATTATAAAAAAAATTGAGTTAGTTTCCAAATGATGTGATTTAGTACCAAATACTAATCACTCCTTTCTTAAAGCTAATTAAAGCCTAAAAAATTACTTAATCACACTTTTTTATATTGCCTAGACAATTTTAAGATAACACTTGTGGATTAAGGATTTTATGACTGATTAACCATGCTCATCTAACAACACTTTAATTTTAACCACCCAAGCCTTTCAAATTAAGTCCTGAAAGAGTTATAACATGGGAAAAGTTGTGCAATTATATGTTAATTTTTTATCATAATAATGAAAAAAAATAGAAAAATATTATTTAAAATATATATTTCAAATAAAATAAGATCTTAACTCAGAATGTGCTTGAAATTGGTACCTCCAGTGAAGACATGCTTCCAGCGCTGGATTCCTTTTGTTTGTCATGAACCAACCCTCTGCTGATACAACCATATATCATGCAGATAGTGTGAATTTCAGCAAATAGAAAATAGTTTATGAAATAACTGGTGAAAAGAAAAAGGAGAAAATAAATAGAAAAAAGCAGAAATAATAAAAAAAGGGACTATCTTTCACTATTTGCTTGTAGTAAGATAGCAGCTTTATGAGATATATGGATTGAAATAAAGTCACAATCCCATGTGATCAGCAATTACTGATCTCAATTAGAGGAAACTGCTAGGAAATATCAAAAGGATCATTTAGCTTTTGCACCAAAGCCTCTGGCCTTCTGACAAAGGGCACTTTTGCAAGCTTTTGGTCCACAAATCTTCAGAAAAAAAAAAATACAATATTTAGTTCATGCAATATCATCCTTTTATTAGGTGTACCTTTAAAAATTCCTTGTTAGCAGAAACAAATGACACTCTTTTATTTTATTTTTATTTCTTATACTCCTAAGTAATAGCTACAAATTGTTTCTCAAATGAGAGTGCAAAAAAAGATAGCACCTTTCATAAATATTTAAAAGTTGGTTTTTTTTTTTGTTTTTTGGTGTAGTGGGACTTGACCTAGATGGTATTTAACTCATTGTATACTACAAGGAGAGATCATTCCACTATCATGAAGGTGCAATGACCATGTGATCATAGGCAAATGGAATAATACAATGATCTCTCTAGCTTTTTGAGTACTTTAATGTATGTGACTTCTACGCGAAAGATTTGGTCTTCATATCATTAGGTCAATCAATTTTTTAATATATATATATATATATGATAGAAAAATAGAGTATTGATTATCATTTTCAACATATCATAATTATATCTTATATTACATGTTATGCAAAAAAATTTTTGACTTTATAACTGTGATAAATTAATATTGCTATTCATATATTTGGTGAAAGGGAATGAAGGGAGGAGGGGAAGCTTCAACTAATATACCTATAAAAAGTCATAACATAAAAATGTAATAATAATATTATTATATTTATTAAAGTTGATTTAATACAAATAATGATGTGATATCTTATTTTCTTTCTTTATTCATAATAATTTTAATTTATTATTATTATTATTATTATTATTATTATTATTATTATTATTATATTAAAGAAAGGTGAAATCGATATCTTGTCCAGTTGGCACCAAATATCGATTCCCCCATATGAGTTGAAAACCCAGTGCTAGATTTTGATTCGAAGAGCCCGCGCCACGGGATTCGAACCTCCAATATATATATTAAAGTTGGTTTAATGCAAATAATTATTTATATTTTTGTAAAGCTTTTGAAGATCTAAGGTTCAAAATTTAGAATATTTTTTTTATTCCCCTTTACTCTTCCATTTTTATAGGTCCACAAAAAGATACTTTTCTTCACACTTTAAAAAAAAAATCTAACTAATGATGTAATCTTAAGTCATAGTATTAAAAAATTGTCTATAATTCAAGTTTGTTGTAGTGGGTCTAATTTCTAAATGCACAACTCCCAACATGACTAATGATTTGCAATCCTCATAATGTTTGAAAAAAAAGTTAACTAAGAACTAACACTTTAATCAGAACAATAAGTTATTTTTGTTGCTTTCATGGCATCACTTTTTGTTTCCAAAGCCCACAATTAAAAATAAATGGCTTTATTTTAGGAGATAAAAAAGCTTTTTTTTGCAAGCAAAGCTCCAAAACATTAAGTTGTGCTATAGTTTTAGTTTAGAATTATTAGACATAAATTACTTTCAAAATAATTTTTTTTTATCATTAAATTGACAAGCCATAAAATTTAGAAAGATTTACATACACATCACTCAATTCCTATATATTTACTTATTTAAAACCTAAGTTTCAATTTTTATATACATAACATCTCATCTATGGATGAAAAGGTATAGTTCATGTTTTAGAGGTCATGATACAGATATTTTTTATATGATATGAAAGATCTGATCAGTATAAATGTAAGAAAGTAGATGTTAGATATGCAATTACATAGTAATTGGCTGATATGCATGTAAATAACAGAATTTAGGAATATTGAAGTCACAAATTAAAAAAAGTTTTCAGCTTTTTCCTAAGATTGGAGGAAAAAAAACCATAAAAATGCAATAGCCTTTCCCTAATAAGACCAAATAAATAAATGAATTAAGCAAGTTTGCACATAGAAAGCATAAATTAACTCAAAGTCTGAGAAAATATATTATGTCTGGTAAATTGGAGGTGTGGTCGAAGATCCGAATAAACAGCACGGTGCGATCCACATCGTCCGAATGACAGACATAATACTTTCTGCTAAAGCGGAGAAGAATAATTTACCTGAAAGAATTGCTCCACAAACCATAAGAATTCATTCCATTTTGTCCTGCTGGTGTTCCTTTCTGAGCTGATGATTCGGATCCTCGGACGGTGTTATTTAAATCCAGCAAGTTGTCATCAAATATCTCAATGGGCTCATTTTCATGACCTATCATAATTATTCACAAAATCAGAAGGAAAATATTGTGATTTAAAATGCAACTAAAAATACTTTAATTACATTTTTTTATCTTATATTTTGTGACAAAAGATGTTGATTTTAGTCATATTTTTTTTTAAAAAAATAATGTCACTAAAATTTATATTCAGTCAAGATTTTAAATTCTGCTACTTGGACATATTTTTATGATTTTCGAGAAGAAAATACCTGGAGATGCAGCCTTATCAGTGGTCTTCACAGTCCGATACATCTGCAGTTATGAACAATTATATCGAAATAATTAATCAAAATTGCAGCAATATGAAAAAATTTGTGACAGACTCATTAAGATTATAAATTTAAATAATGCGGAGATAATTTTTTTAAAGAGAAAAACAAGCTATATGCTGCATATCTAAGATCTTAATTATGAGTACAGCTTTTCATGCATTTATTGTAACAGCAGATGTAATTATAGATGTATGATGAAAAAATTATGAAGTAATGATGCGCAGTAACCTTTTCCTTTCTCTTCCTACCTTAAAGGTAAAGCTTTCTGATTGGCAAGCAAAAAAAGCTGTTCCTGACTCTTAGAACTTACAAATCTGGAAGATTATAGAGAGAAGGAGGCTAGCCAGAGCGGGGGAGGGAGGGAGGGAGGGATTATGAGAACTGTATGAAATGTAGCCAAAGGAGAAAGAGGAAAGTAGATGAAAGAAAATGGAAACAAAAGCTCTACATATCTATAAACAAAATGCAATCTTTGTAATTATCCCATTTCCAATAATAAGAAAGATTCAATCTTTACAACAAATCTGTAGATGGGATAAGAACAAAGTGGGCAAACCGTGCAAGGATCGAGGAAAAGATCAGAAAGAAAAGAAGAAGCCTAACAATAGACTGATGAAAAAAGACAACTTGAAAGGATTCGGAAAGGAGAGAAGAAGACAAGCTTATCACTTTACCTGTAAGTGGGATTTCACATGAGCCAAGGTGAGATCTTTCACATCCATGAGCTCAAGAACAGACTTGGGGGTCGCCCCTATGATCCAAAAACATAGGAAAACATAAGAAAATTTTAATTGGAGAGAGAGAGAGAGAGAAAAAAAAAGTGTGACTTTATAATTACTCTCATGACCGCCGAGGAGGTCAACTGCATGGACAAAGCGAGCATGGAGTGTGGAGGTCCAGCGCATCCGGGGAGCTCTCATGCTGCGCTTTGTGGGAAACCGAGGAAAAAATCTTGGAGATGATGCCAAAGATGAAGACAAATTAGTTGACCTCGAGAAGGAGGGTGAAGGGTGATTGGAAGCTGCTGTTGTCAAGGAAGAGTTGTAGAGGTGGTAATGGTGAGAGGGGAAAGGAAAGGAAGGGGGGCAGTGGTAGACGGGGATGCCACTAATGGGAGGAAGTGAAGGCCGTTCATGGAGGAAGGGTGGGTGATGGTGATGGTGATGGTGATGGTGATGATGGAGGAGGTGGTTGGAGTGAAGGGGAAGAGAGGGGTCTGAGAGAGAGAGATCTGCAGCTGCGTTGGAGGAGGAGGAGAAGAAGGATGGAGAGGGATTGGATGGTGGTGGAGTGGTGGTGGAGTTGGAATTGATGGCGCTTCTCCAAAACCCTAACTTTATGGTGTCTTCTGATGTAGCGCTCCAGTTTGAGCTTGGCTTGGTGGTAGTTGGAGGGCTTATTTGCAGTGATAGGTCTGGCTGTGCTGGAAATAGCTCCATTTTAAAATTTTGCTTTTGATCAAGTGAGAAGAACTGAAGAGATGTTAAGTTTTCTTTGAATTGTTTCTCTGATCTCCTCTCTTCTCTTCTTCCTGCTTGTCTTTCTTCTTCTTCTTCTGCTCGTTGGTGAAAAAAACTGTAAAAAGGAGGAAGCTTTGTGGTGGTTGGAAGAGGAATGGAGGAGATTTTAGGTGGTGTTGGACATGCAGCTATGTAAAGAGGAAAGATGAAGTGGAGGTGTAAAAGCACCTTTGAGGCATTGTGAAAATAATTTCTTGCTTCTCTTCGGAAATATAAGAAAATGACACTCCTCTAGCTCTGTGAGTGTGTGTATGCCAGATAGAAAGAGGAAGAGATGGAGAGAGAGGAAACAATCTCCAAACAGGATTTGCAATTTGGATCCTTACTTCTTTTACAGATCTATCCGTTTATTTAATTTGACTTTCTTAATAAAAAAAAATTTAATCTTTGGAATTAAAGTTCTAAGTTTGGTAGGTTGTGTGCTATCACATCACTTAATCCCTCTATATTCTAGATTTGACCTCCAAAAACCTTTTTTTTTTTCTTTATAGGCCATGTTATTATTATTTCTCCCCCCTTCATTTCCTTTAATTTTGCTTTAATTTTCTCCATCCTTTCCTATGTCCTCATGCATGTTGGAATAGAAAGAAGAGAGCCCACTTTTCTATGCCCACATGAACATTAAATTTTTAGCATGTTAGGTCTATGTCAAGCTCATTGGTGTTGAGGGAACATATATCATTTATAATTGAATTTATCACATTTCATATCATCTCAAGTGAAATTGCACAGCAAAAGAGGGGGTTCAGTTCTCTGAAAAATAACATTGGAACTTTTGCTTTCTATATCCTTCCTGCTTTAATTTTGAGTGTATAAATGCAAATTTTCCATGTATATCCATTCTTATTTTCATAACTATTTAACATTTTTTTCTCCTTCTCCCCAAAAGAGAGAAAACAGCTACTTTTTTTAGTTCCATAGAACTAAGTGTTACTGCAAGTAATGGCAGCTGCGTACAGATGTTCTATATAGCAAAACATATTAATTTGGCTTTATGATTGCTTTTATTTGTGCCTGTTTACAGTGTGGGTAGCAGCAAGACATCTTCATTTGCAGTGAAAGTTAGAAATTGAGTGAAAAATGTTCTTCAATTACACACTTTACATTTCTTTAAGTTTTTATAATTAATATTTAACATTTGTACCATTTCTAATAAAAAAAAATCTTTTAAGCATAAATTCATATAACTATATATATATATATATATATATATATATTCATCTAGTTCATATACATTTACATAAGCCTAAGTTTTCATATACACAGACAGCACTGAAATTTGTAATATCACATAGAAGATAGCACTATTACCACATTTAAAAAGTGAAGTACATATTTTCATACATTGGTTTAATTAAAGGGCCAAAGTGCTATGTATGTAAATATGTTTTGTTGGAAATGATTTCCTAAGAGATAGTGCATTGATCATTGCTACAAATGTTGTTGAAAAATATGTTATAATTGCATGAAAGAATTGAAAGGCAAGGCCAATGCCTTTATAGACAATTATGTTGGGTACCCTCTAAAATATAATTAATCGTAACAATATTTTTACATGGGTTTTTAAATCTAGACTACTTTTTCTTTCCTCACAAATGAATTCTCTTTGTGAAATCTATGTTATGTTATGATGTTGATACTTTACACGTGTCTTGGAAAGATGATGAAGTGATAAGAGATCGGTGCTTAAATCCTAGAGTTGGTGCTATAGGCCTTAGAAGAGTGGGGACATCATTTTAGTGGGGATATAGAAGAAGACATACAAAGATGGTGAATTTTTTGTCAACCAAATGTATAGTGTATGTCCATAGTGCCATGAGAGAAATGAATTTATTAAAAAGGACAAAGTACAAATGGATGTATCCTTGCCTTACCATGTGAATGTTGATAGTGAAGAAATGAAGAAGAAGACGCCGCAGAAGGGTGTGAAGAGAGTTATTTTATATAAAAATAAAAAAGTCAACTTCTAATTGGTTGTACCAAAAAGTTAATGGCATTGAGCAACAATCTTCTTCAACCTTTTTTCATAATTTTCAATCATGGTGTGGAGGACACATAGAGGTCCCAAATTGAATACATATAATACATGCTCAAATAGAATCATAAGAAAGACAGAGTGGTGTTAGAAGCTCGATAGAAGCGCCCGAAGTTGACCTACTTAGAGTCGATCAATACGAGTTGTTAGGAAGGCTCTTCGACTTGGGAACTCACAATTGACATCCTCAGATATTAAGGACCATCAAAACTAACTATTAAAAACAAATTGATCCCCCTATCATTATGATTTCATTTTATACAATCAAACTAAGCTCCACATGCACCTCATACTTTATCTTTATCCATCATAAGGATGGATGAAAGATTGTAACAATGTTTCTAAGTGTAATGTATGTAATTATGTAATATTTTACTTTTTTATCCTTATCTTTTACTGTTATTTACTTATTTTATGTTATCTCGAGTATGTAACTGCAAGCTTCTGAACTCTTATATTCTATTAAACCTTATATATATATTTATTATTTTCTTCTATCTCGGTACTTGGACTTTGAACCTCAACATTTTATATAATATCGTATTGACCCAAATAATTTATAAGCCCTTTTCCCATTGCTTGAATTATTATTTTTTTAAATTAAAAATTTAACAAAATCTATTATTTTTAAGAAGGCTTACATGCATGTGGGTCCATAATATATTTTATTTATTTATTTATTTTCAATATATTGTAGTTATCTGCATTTTATAAATATAGTAGATTAAATAACTACAGTAATTAGGGGTGAATTTGAGCTCTGCCATTGGCATCAAATAAAATAATTTGTGTGCAACATTTTTTTTATATTTATTATTTCAAGAGCTAAAATGTACTAAAAGGTGTCTTGTCCTCAATTTAGTCGAGTAGAGTTGGAGCCACCCTCAGCTTGGGCTCGAGCTGGAGCTTGATTAGTTTTATCGAGTTTGACTTTGGGCTTGAACTTAAGTCAACGTGTTAGGGCCAACTCCCCGGCTTGTTTATTATAAATGAGAGAAAATAATACTAATTTATAGTAGTGTTAAATCGAATAAAGAATTATGAATCACTTAATATAAAATATATTTTTAATATTTTTAAAAAAGAAGTCTCAAATTGAATATATTTTGAGTGTATTTTATATTAACGTTTTTCTTAAAAAAGAACCAGCTCATGAGCTAATGAGTCGAGTTGGGGCTACCTTGATCTTGGTTTGTTAGCTGATCGAGCTCTGTCAAGTTATCAAGCCTAGCTCGAGCCGGCTCAGGAATCCGCTTGATTCACTTACACCCCTAGCAATCACCTTGATGGTGATTCCTAATACATTAAATAACCTAATATTTATTAATTTCAAAATGAAGAATTTTTTTTTTCAAAAAAATAATAAAAAAAGTTTTATATATAATTAGTCCAAGTATTTAATATTAAAGAATAAAATCAAATATATTCAATCAAATAAATATTTAATGAAATTTTATTTTATAGTTTAATCCTAATAAGATCTTTAAGAATTTTTTTAAATGTAAAAAAAAAATGCAAAAAACATCTATCAACTCTTAAGCTAAATGAACAGCTTAATTTAAGGAAAAAATATAATATGTATAAAATCTTAGGAAAAACACAGCACTATTCATTTTTGAAATTTATTCCATATATTAATTGTGTGGGATTATTTTATTATAACTAGGAAATTACAGAAACAAATATAAAATTACAAAGTTGTACTGAATTGTTAAACAACTTTAATGTACAATATTAATGCATGAGTAAATTCAAAGATGTTAGTTTGCTGTCACAATGAAAAAATAAATGAGGCATCAAATTCATGTAATAGTGTCACACAAACCTTATCCCAATTGCCTCAATGAAGGAAGGGCTGATGGGTCAGAAACAGATTATGATAGAATTAAAATAAATTATTCAAGTAATAATAATGATAATTATATATAGTTTAATGGTAAAATAAAGTTCATTTAGAGCATGACCCTTAGACACAATAAATTGATCTATGAGCCCGTGTTTTCTTGAAATGATCAGTCTTACTTTCTTACTCTGTCTTTCTTGATCTTCAAGAAGATCGCAGTTGTTGAGAAAATTAGGGCGAAGAAAAACTAGAACGACACAAATCCAGAAGAACACAGAGCTTTAACGGGGTTCGGCAAAGATGCCTACGTCCTCGGGAGCAGAGCGGCGAGTTCCTTTCAATATTCAGAAAAGGGTTACAAAATAGAGGATACCTCCTGGGGTTATTAACATGCCTATTTATAACCCCAGAAGTAAACCTAGGCACAAAATGTAATTACAACATTACCCCTGTACCAAACCGCAGGGCTTTGCCTCCGCACCCCAACCCACGTAACTTCCCAATTTGGACAGATTCTTCCGCTCCGCTTCGATCCAGCGTCTGTCCCGATATGGTATATGAGTCATACCATAACAGCAGTTTTCGCTTCTCCATGCCACTTCTCGGCATTCTAGGGCTTCTGCTGAGAAGTTGAGCTATGCTTCATCCAAAGAGTTTGTATCCCTTTATACATGTGTAGGTCAGTTTATTTGAACTGCATTGAACCGGTTCCCTATCGGAGCTTGCTTGAAGGTTCATTCCTTTTTCAACATCCCGTCAAGGCTCTGTATTTTTGTTTTGATCGTCAGTCTTCTTTCCAACAAGAATTTGTACAGGACATAACTTTTTAGTTTGTAAGTTAGAATATGGATACATCTCATTCTTGGAGATTTGCCGATCAAACAGGCTACCTATGAGAAAAAGATTACACATGCCCGAGGGATCCGGGGCACAATGCGACAACAAGGCGCCAGCTAGAAGTGAAGTTGAAACAATAAATGGACACTTATAATGAGGATTCACACCTTACTCGAGAGGCACTCACCGATTATACTTGCAAACATGCAAGATATGTAACAACCATATGAAAAAAGTCAAGCATACAACAAGCAATTGACATATGATAGATGTCATGCATGTAACATGCAAATGACACTCAAATGACATACGTTCAAGAATGTTGTGTCAAACAGACTATGCGATACAATCCTTGGTTGTGAGAATCACAAACCTAGACGAACACATATTGTGTCTTGTACATGTTTAGGGGCTTGGAAGCATGACTAGTACTCAACACAAGATGAAATATCTATAACACTCTAGGCAGTGTCGTCAGAAGCGAGGTGAGTGGTTCATATAAGACATCTCCTCGGAACGTGTATGAGTGTCTATCCCCGTGCATATAGTGATGTATGTTGGGAAAACAATTTCAAGTGCGGGTGTTCAACGAGACACCAGAAGTGGGAGTGCTCAAAAAGACACCCCACACATAGAAGCTCAAAGAGACATCCAAACATGTCACATACGAAGCTTATAAGATAAACCTATCAAGCAAGCATGATTTGAATATGCAACCAAGCATGCATCGGTTGAAAGAAGTCGGCAGGGGTGACCGATCAAATCGGGGGCGACTTACCAAACCAAAGTGAATGGTTAATTTGGTCGTGATGGCCGATCAAACCAAAGCGAATTGGTGATTAGACAGAGGCGGCTAATTAAACCAAATTGAATTGGTGATTGGACCAGGACAATTGATCGACTAAAGTGAAATGGCGATCTGACTAGGGCGGTCGATTGAACCAAAGTGAATGGTCGATCGGGTTTTATCGATCAATCAAATCGAAGTGATTTGGCAATCGTGTCGGGGCAGCCGATCCAACCAAAGTGAATTAGATATTGGGTCAGGGAAGCCAATCATCAAAAGCGAATGGTCAATCAGGTTGGGGCGGTTGAATGAACCAAAGTGAATTGTCGATAGGGTCGGGGAGGCTGATTGAACCAAAGTGTTCACGTGATCAACATGTATGTTTTATACATGCACAATGATGCTAAGCATATTATAACTGCTTGAGATGATATGATATTACGAAATATGTGAGTGCAAGAAAGATTGGCTGCTATAGTTCAAGTCAGCGAAGATATGTTACCATTCGTAGGAGGGTGGGCCGACGGGATTTTCTTTAAATGAGTTAGTGGTGTAAACCCGATACATGGGAGTTATGAGAGACGAAAATGATATGATATGAGTGCCGACGAGCTGGAGGTGCAACTCTTGTGTACATTGTCATCTCACTGACCGTTCTAATAGTTTTTGTTGACATGATATGTTATGATACAATACCAACATTACTATAATTCATATTAGAAAAACACTACATATGATTAGCAAGATCACCTAACTTGTATATGTGTGATGATAATTATGTTTGATTATATGCATTTTATAAATTGCTACTATTGTGATTTGATATCATATTGCGGGTAATTATGTTACAGTATATACATGCATGTTCATTGACCTACAAATTTACTTATTTAACATACATTACATGATTATGATGCAATCATGTTTATTATTATATTTTCATGCATTGATTTCACTTGTAGGTTTTGTGTAACTTACTGAGTTGTTCACTTACTCTCGTTACTTTTATATATTTTCAGAGAATAATAAAGATCCAGTGGAGCAAGCTGCAAGTACTTGTTGATACATTACTACCATTGTGATCATGATAAATTTGTATATTTTGTTGGGATTAATAGAAAATCATGATCAATTTATATAAATATTTTGGATGTAAATAGTTTTAATGTATATAAGGAAAATGATAATGGTCTTTAGCTTTATTTTTTGCACTATTATTGGTTACTTAGCAGCTCTATACAATGAGAAATAGAAGATAAAAGAAATTCCTTTTAAGTAGATCTTAGGCGAAATAAATTATTGCGCACTCAACATGATATAATCTATTACAATCTATTGGTTGTATCAGGTCAGGCCTTGACAACTTCGTTGAAGAAAATGCCCCATCCTAGTAACTTATAGTTGAATATGTAGGATTATTAAACCATATTATGTGGAGTGAGGTTTTATATCAAATAAAAATGTATATTGTGTTGGTTTTTTAGAATTTGATAAATAGTATGAATATCTTAAATAATATGAAGGCAATCAAATACGGGATTGTGATAAAATAGTCAACAAATCAGAAACGTTGACTTTATCAAGAATGACATTAGCCCTCATTAATTAAAAAAAAACTATAAATTATTGGAATCAAGAAATCATAATGAATGACATTAGCCCTCATTAATTTTCTTCCAATTTAAATATGGCCTTTTTGAAATAAGAGCAGTTCGATTTTTTTGTTGTTGTTGTAATTTTTAAATAAATGGTTTTATATATATATATATATGCGTTAATGATAATAGAGATAGTACAATTTTGGGAGGGAAAGATGATCCCAACTAAAAAGCAAAAAGATCTATTGAAACATAAGAGTTCATCCGTCCACATACAACACCACACAAAAAAGGACGTAGAACAAACTATCATACACAAAAAAGGACGTAGAACAAGTTCTGTTTTGCACTTTTCCTACGAGTTCATTTTTGAAATACTACTTTTGATTGACATATCTTTTTGGGTTACATGTAATTTTGGAAGCGATATATGTGTGTGTGTGTGTGTGTGTCAATTGTTGTTTGGTTTTGGTGCAAAGTTATGCATTATAAAGGACAAATCAATCCTTTATATAATTTTATTGATCTAAAGTGACTTGTCAATTATCAGGGCCAATCTATTAAAAAATATAGTAGCACTTTTATAGAATTGATTATTTATCATATAGCCATATGGCCGCAAGTTTACCAATATTAGCCAAATCTTTTAATTGGAGCCTTAATTGAATAATTTTTGGAAAATTCACATATTCATATACTATACATTTTTTTTATTTATTTGTATATCTAGTCATGCTTATACATGAAAATGTCTAATTCACTTTTAGAAAGTTAGTACTAGTTGTATTTTTCTATGTAATGTTAAATATTTAGGTGTTTTGCATGTTGGATGTATAAATAAATAAGAATTGTGTGGAATGTATGTAAATGTCCCATAATTTTTTTTGTAGGGAATTATCATAGCTCATTAAAGACTAATGATAAGAAAACTATGACCTGACCAAAAACTATTTACATTATTCACATGCATCTATTTCAAAATATAAAAAAAATATTTTAAATTGGAATTAGTTGAGCAATTAGCTTGGGTCAAAGTTAAATAAGCTCATAAATGATATATATGAATGTGTTGTTGTGGTTGCGAGATCTATATACCAACCAGTTGATGCGGGGTATATATATATAAATCAAACAGGAGAACGATCGACGAATCGAAAAATAGAACGAGAAAAATTATACTAGAAAAGATTATACAACAAAGCGGAACACGCATATTTAAGTGGTTCGGCAAATTGTCTGCGTCCACGGAGTTGCAGAGGATTTTACTACTTGAGGAAATTTACATCAGTCGATCACCTCGACTTACAAGAGGAATCACTCACTTTTTGTTGCTCTCTCTCTTCTTCTCTCTCTTTCTTCTCTCTCTATACCAAGATACACCGAAGAAACTCTACACTGAGATACACCAAATAAGACAAACTTACAAGAGAAATAAACTCAATTTCTCTTCTGTCACAAGCCACCCAAGAGTACATCTAGGGAGAACAATCTTCTTCTTCTTCCTTCTTCTTTCTTCACCGCAATGAACTACCTCTTGCACTTTCCTCCCTCTGTCCCGAGGAAACCCAAAGAAGAAACACTGTGACTTTCCGTAACAACCAGATCTGAAGGAGAGCCTCTCCTTTTATAACGAAGAGAAGGAAGCGAAGGGATGCTTCGCTTCGCGAGGAGCGGTTTCTGGAGAAGAGACGCGACTCTTCGCGATCGGAAGTGGAATCGGGCGTCGATTCGCGAAAGGAGGCGGGAGTGGTAGCGGGCGCTACAGGCAGGAGCGTCGGTTCGCTGGATATCGCGATTCGCGATCGAGGGAGAGGTCTTCAGCGCCTAACAGAATGAAACATGTTATTCTAGACAAAAATTGAGTTAAAATTAGGATATAATGAACCCACTAAATAGATATGAGATTAGTATGAGGGTTAAAATTTATTGACAATTGAATAAAAAAATATTTTTATGTACTTATCAACGATGGACTCTATAGAAAACACGAAGTTAAAATTATGATCACTTGATATTAACTTCTGGTCAATCTAGGTAGCGTATATAGATTTGATTTGACCCTTGTAATAAGCAAGGGTCTGTCGGTGGCAAATGCCATCCTTAATTAACAATCTAAAGACAAAATAACTTTGATTTTAAAACTAAAAGTACAAAAGAGCTGATAGATATACCAAAATCTATCAATCTCATATATAATAAAAATATTTGGAGAGAATCATTCCCTTTGAATTGTATTCAAAAAAATTATTTGACAACATTCTAGTATTTTGAAATGGATATGTTCAGCTAATTGAGAGGAGTATGATGCTTCCAATAAAGAAGTGTTTGTGTGCATCATATTTAAAAGACGATTGCTCATTGCAATGATTTATGGCTAAACTCATAAGTATATTCAAATTACTATGATCAATATGAATAGCCTCACAATTAAGATTGGGAACAATAAAACTCAAATTGCCTTAAAGCGTCAAAAACTACAAGAATTGACTTGGAAGGTTTCATTACTAAGGATTTGTTTTAGTTCTTTAAATTAGGATGAAGCTTAAAGTAATCTTTGGTCATAAAACCATGTAGATGACCTTCTAGATTAAAAAAAAAACAAGAGTTTTATCAAATATATTTCTTTATATATATATATTCCTTTTTTATTGATCCCATATAAACTTCATCCTCAATGTCACAAGAAAATTTCACCATACTCTAGCAAAAAATGACTAAATAAGCTGACCCAAACAGACCCTTGGTCAATTTTAAAAGGTTTGCCAAAAATTAATGGTGAGGAATAGAGGGTATTGAGATTTACAAATCAAATCCTTATTCAGGAAAGATATCTAAATTTGGTGGATGAGAGATTCTTACAAACATAAAAATGAGGATATTATTTTAGAATATAAACATCACCATCATCATTAATATGGATTTTGGAATAATGAATTCCTTCCATAAAATGCCATCACATCATGCATCGCATTTCTTATGCCCATGATGCAACATAACTGTCGATCTCCTGCCCTCAAGTGGCACGCATGTCTCAGCAATTGGCCTCTTGCTACTCTATTATCAAAGCCCATCATTGATCATACAACCATGAGTGTGCTTTTACTTCAATTCTCATAATCCCGGTCGCCATAAGACTCCAATTTCCAAACTATTAGTGTTAGGCTTGTCCCAAGAAGACTAACAAAATTTAATTGTACTCTTTTTCCATTGTAATTCTATATTGTCTTGAAATCTTGTCTCTCTTTCCTGACTCGGCCAATTTCCCTACAAGACCTTTGTGATCATGTAATTTAGAGGTTTTGTTGAGGCCAAAATCTTATTCGCGATTAGAACATTTTTTTCTATAATCACCGTTGATACACCATCAATGAAATATCATAATCTGATACAAATTTAGAGGCATGACATGGATTTCAACACGATTTTTTAAGTAAGAAATATTCCAACACTGATGAAAAGTCATTCAGAGCTCGGATTTTAGCAAACTTATAGTCAATATGACTGGCTCGACTAGGCGGACCCAATGGTGCTAAAATTAGTCCAATCCTAGCCAAATCAAGTTCAAATCAAACCTTTAAACCACTTTTGAAAACTTTTTTAGCATATTTGGAAGATCAAATGAATGTTGAATCTAGCGAGTATATAATCGAATTGAGCGTTTCAACAAGACAAATCCAACAAGCTTAAGATCACTCAATTCTGACATTGTTAAGACACTCAAATGTCCATCAAATGTTGTTTGATCGAAGGAAGTTCTTTGGATCGTCCGATCAAAGTGATTCACATTCCTACATTTGTTGCACCTAGAACTCTATAAATAGAGTCTCGCGCCTCTCATGAGAGAGAGATTAGAGCTTGAGGTATGAGGAAGAGTTTGAAGTTTTGAGAACGAGCTAAAATCCAGCATCACTCCTGTAATCACCGACCACCACCAATCACCATCGATCACCGCTCATTTCTTATGACAAGTTCCTTCGCACATCAACAGTGTAATTCAAAAGATTTGTAACATTTTCCCTCTCGTGGGACAAAGAGTCTTTGTATTCATCAGCTTATAGTGGAACTTTATAATTGACCCATACATCGTGGTTTTTTCACTTTTTGAGTTTTCCACGCAAAAACTTCTGGCACCTTTACTAGTTGTTTTTTTCATCTGAGTGTGTGTTGAATTCTCGTGCAGCTCTAAAATGATAATCCATTACTCTACCGCCGCGAATCTTCTAGGATGCATAAACCATATTTCTATCTTCTATAGGAGAAATTATTACATGTGGTGACCGAACCTCCGGACGACGGTCTAGATGGGACATCGTGTGATCCACAATGGCGTAGCCTCATCTGGACTCTAGACTATTCGGCCGGACGTGTCGTTCGACCACACGTGATTATATTTTCTTTCTACAGACTCCCAAATTGCAACATCATAAATAATTTTGAATGCACCCACATCTTTCTAACATTAATAAATGTGAATTGCTTTGAATTTAATAGGCTTCTATATTCTTAAATTAAGCCGATGCATGGTCCTCGTGCATTGACTTCATGGGTCCCCTTCCATATGTAACCCGCATATAAAATTGCTGAGCTTGAATACAAATATACAATATAAGAATGTGGAAGATTTGCATATATGCCACTCAAATCTTATGTAATTACATCTCTAACCCCCAAACTTTAATTTTTACATATTCATCTTACCTATGCATGAAAAAGCATGTTTCACATTTTAAAAGTCAAAGGAGTTGATATTAATGAAAAAATTAAAGTTTATGTATTAGATGTTTGGTGGTATATGTGTAAACGCCCTAATTTCAACATTTTTTTCATTTTTACATTTCCTTTTCCAATATATTAGGTTCATTTCTATTTGTGTTCTACTAAAGAAAAAAAGAATATATATATATATATAAATCACCTTTATATACATTATTAGCAAAGGGCCCCAAAACTAAATGTTTTTTTTAAGAATAAAGAACATGATTCTTCCAAGTCAGAAATTATTGCATATTGACACCGCATGCATCTCTGCATGCGGTGTCCGATCCTAACCGTAAGTCACGGTGATATAATGTAAGGATATATTTCAGTTTTTTTTTAATTTTAGATGGGGCCCACCGAAATACATCCTGACCTTAGATTGTTTGATCTACTGTCAAGATCGGATACCGTATGCAGTGTCCGTCCGTATGCAATAATTTTTACTTCCAAGCAAAGCATGGGAAAGTTAGTGCAATTAAATAATTGTACATATAATAAAAAATAAACTAAACAATTATACATTAATGATGACTTTGAACATTGAAATAATAGCAAAAGATGAAAAAGTTGTAACTTTTGCATATTTTCATGAATGATGACAATACATTAATTGCATGAAAGGAAATTTTCATAGAGACTGACAAATACTATTTTTGGAATTAAAGAAGGAAGATTTTTTTGGGAACTTCAACAAGTTTATGGGCATCTAACACAACCAATAAATGCTATATATTTTTGCTTATATTATTGGTAGGAATCTTGTGTTAAATCTAAGGAACATTAGCTAGGCTAATAGATAGGCTTCTAGTGAGACATATAGGCAAATGTCATTTCCTAAATTTATGTAAAATGAGTAATGAATTGTTGATTAGAAAATATATTAAAAAAAATTATTTATTTTGGTCATGAGAAGTTTATAGTGGGCAAGCCTAGCTTTGTTTGAATAAGTTGAGCCTTATTATGGTTAATTTTTAGTCTATTTATTTGAATTGTAATTTGAATATTATGCCAAAAAAGGAATCAATATTGTCTGTTTATTTATATTTTGGGTTCCAATTTTTAAATATCTGATTAAAAAATTTACAATACAAGGCTTTTATCTAGTATAGTATTTGCTAATATCTAGTAAAGTATTTGCTCTTCGTAGTTTAATCTATGATATGCAGGCTTCTAGCCCATTATGATATTAAATTACTTTTTCTTAGGCAATGGCTCATCATGGTAACTTGCAATTGTGGCTCTTTGGGGTCGAGCTGCACCATTATTTGAGCCATGCACACCCTTTTTTAAAAAAAATAAGGCTTTTATGTAACAGTCATAATCAATATTATGATTATAAATCTGAACATCATATATAACTAGTTCTACATAACAGAAGTTTTAAAAGAAGAATGCATATGCACATGTATTTTAGGGGTGTTTAGATGCACACCACATAATTCTTATCTATTTATATATCTAACACAAACTTTGCTTTTTTTTTTTTAAATCATGTCACTCAAATCTTTTATATCACATCAAAATTATCTTTATTTTAACTTTTACAAAGTGAAATGCACATTTTCATGAATAACTAAACTGATATATATATATATATATGTAAATATTGAAGTTTAGATGTTAGATGTGCAAATACATAGGAACTAAGAGGTGTGACTCTAAATCTTCCTATATTTTATAATTATGATGATTAGTTGATTGAGTTGACAGATGAATGTTATTGGGGCTGCCCATCAATCAATTAGGCAACCAAAATCATGGTTAGAGCAATACCCAAAGCCTCAAGTATAGTAATAAAACAATGAGAGAGAGAGAGAGAGAGAGAGAGAGAGAGAGAGAGAGATTATATACTTTGACAATTATTCATAGGATATATATTTTATGAGAAAGATAATTTATTGTAAGGGGAGGAATCTACCACCTACATGTAGGAATGTGATGGAATGGTGTGGGTCCCACTAACATTTAATATGATTGATATGAGGTAGAATAGGCTCAAACAATTTGGTCCGATTGACTTGAAATGTCTTGTCTTCTTTTTAAAACATGGTTCATGTCCACTCTTAAGACCCACCAAAGGATTGAATGAGGTTGTAAATATCACATCGAATATTACTATATAATTACGATGAATGTCTTATGCCTAACTCCTATTTCACATATAACATACCCATAAAAATATTTTTATGAATAACAAATATTATCAATTTCCATTAACTTTATTTAATATTTCATTAACATTATTTTATTTTAATATGTATATGTAGATTTTCTTCCTTTTCTACATTTATACCAACTAAAAATTAAGGTAAATAGCCCGACATTATTTTATGGCATATATTTGCAACACAGTGTCACCTCCCAAAAAAAGCTCTTAGGGGTGGTGGTCATCTAGGATTTAAATATTGATTTTTGGCCCTACACCTAGCCGATGTGGAACTTTTTGTTCATGACATTCTCCTCCACACAATCACGTGATGTCTTTATCACGAATCGGCTCCACTGAGGGTCCCACTAGACCATGGAGAGTCCACACACTTGGCAGAAAGTAATCTGCTCTGATACCACTTGTCACCTCCCAAAAGAGCTTATAAGAGTGGTGGGCAGCTCAGGATTTAAATACTATTTGTCAGCCCTACACTTAGCTGATGTGAAACTTTTTATCACAGCAACAATCTACTAAAAATATTTTATGGCAGACACATGAAGTCAACCAATTCTCCCACAATAAAAAAAATACATTATGATTCCTTGCAATAATAGGGCTAAATTTAATATGAAATCTTTCACAAATCTGAAATAAATAATACCATACATGCATAACAAATCCACATCACAATTCCCCACACATAAAAACAAGCTCTCTAATTCTTTATTTCATATGTATAGACATTATCGCCAGACATTTATTGATCTCACATTAAAAAAATAGTGCATTAAATATTTATAATTAAATTAGAACAAACAGCATCTTATAAAACAGTTTCATTTTTGTTTGCATTCGCAATATCCTCCCAAAAAAATAATAGGAAAAAAACGGGTATTTACATATCCAACACCCAAACATTCATATTTACATGCACATCATGCACAAGCCTTACTTCATATCTAAAATTCCCCCATTTCATGCATAGATTTATGACAACAAGGCTTTATGACTGCAAATATCATTTCTTGGTCAGATATGTAAATAGAGGACAGTTGTGTGGTATGTATGTAAAATTTAAAAGTAATCATTTGATCATCATTTATATTATCATTATAATCCAGCCCTACATCTAGAAATTATAATGCAATTCAATAATGCGTTATGATTTATCCTCCACAAAAGGTAGATCCATCCACTCTAACTTTACTAATTATATTCTCATCATTTTAATAAGGTTGTTGTCAATGGTTATTGTCGACTATTACAAACTGATTCACTACCAGTTTACTTTTGTTATCTCCAATTTTACTTTTCTCTTATGATGAACTATGTCTCTTTATATTATATATATATAGAAGTTTGTTTATTTCCTACTTTCCAACTTTTATTTCTAGCATATGGTTTCAAATTGAGTGCTTCACAACCCTCTTCTCAATTTGAGATATCCACAACTTCCACCATTATGGAATCATCACATGTGTTCTTACACGGGGCTAGAGAGGTTAAACTGGTTAGGGACTCCACCAGTTCAATAGGAGGTTGAAGGTGGGCCGACCGAAACCTGCTTTGGGTTAGGGTTGCTGCCCGAAAAGACCTACTAATTATCTTCTATTATAAATATGTTATCTTTTATTTTAGGATTCAGTTTTGCTGCTTTCGGATTTCATACAGTCGATGTTTTCTTCCTTGCTAGAGTTGTATCTCAGGGGAAGTAGTGCCCGAGTTATATTATGCTCCAAGGTGATGATTATCCCCACATATTCCCTTGTTCATTCCCCTCACTTGTTTGCTAAAATCTTTCCAACCACACTCTTTCCCTTGCCTACTGACGCCGCTCCTACCAACATTGTCCCCTTGTTGTAGCTGCCCCGCTATACCATTCTATAATTGTTGTCCTTCCTCCTGCTCGTTGTCGTTGTTTCCCTGCAACCTTCTCATTACCTTCGCCCCTCCCATTACATCGGCCAGCTCCTTACCACACTCTTCCTCCATCCTTTCAGCTTGTCGTTACCTACACCAAGCCACCTTGCCTTTGGCCCACGGTTATCCTACCACGCCCCTGCAGGATAATTGTGTTGTGTTAAGTTTTCTTCTTGTTTTAGAGAACTAGATTATAATCTTTTTGTTTTGCATAATAAAATCTTCTTTCCTCTTGGATTTCAATTAACTTCGGTATCCATTGGTATCAACGCTAGACTAACCCAAGTCTCATCCTTAGATTTCCTACCATCTACCATACCCGACCATCCCCACCAAAAATTTTTATTTCCTTTTCCCCTAAACCCTAACCATGACGCTAATGAAACACATGTTAGAACCTACCCGAGAAGAGATGTAGTGAGAGATCTGTCTACTTAAGTGAAGAATTATAGAGATTGATGACGGAACCCAGGAGAAGATTACCCTCGACCGTGATACGAAGAGTAGAAGGGGAGAAAGAGACGAGAATTGGAACATCTTCCATAGAGAGGATTTTGGTGATGAGGAGGACCCACCAGGATGCCATACCTGACCATCCCCATACGATGCTTCAAACGATTTTATCGAACAATTTTATCCTAAAGGTGGATCTGCCGGAGCTTGATGGAGGTATGAAATCAAACGATTTTATCGAATAACTACTATCATTTTAGAGATTTTTTTAGTATAAAGAATTGCCAGAGAATAAAGGAGTTTCTCCTTGTGGTAGGAAAATTTGTAGATGAAAAGAAGAGAGGACGGTGACAAGATTTTCATGTGGGAGAAGATAAATAAGGAGATGTAGAGAAAATATCTACTGTCACATTACCGCCAAGTTATGTTTATGAGACTCCACCACCTGCAACAAAGAAACTTATCAATAGAGAAGTTTACGACACAGTTTGCTTAACTACAGATGAACTGTGAGTTAGTCGAGCCGAAGGAACATTCCATTACCCAATATTTCAGAGGGGCATGAAGCTCGCTATCAACAATATTGCTCAACAACACCGATCTTGATCACTTGGAGATGTATAGACTAAAGCTGTAAAAAAAGTTCGGCATTCGAACAACTCATGTTTAGTTTGTTAAGTACCCATATTCGATTCATTTATTAAGGAATCGAACCGGACACGAGCAATTTTTTAGCTCGATTTTTAATGTGTTGAACACGAACAACACTCCATTTGGCTCGAAATGAGAAGTATGGTCAGTATAAGTACCATGCAGCTTAGAGTGAGAAGAAGCCTTAGAAAAGTTGCACGCCCACAATAGTCCCAGTCATAAGATACTTCAAGTGTCATGGATTTTGGCACAACACCTCTAGTTTTCCGATGAGTTGAGTCGTATCCTTTGCCGAGTAAGGTGTAATGGAGGAGGTTAGCGATGAAGAGGACAGTGAATAACAGGGCGACGTGTATCATCTTTCACCAGATGAGAGTGAGATGTTCGTGGTTTGATAGGTCCTATAGAATGAGGATGTGGGGAATCACGGTGGCTTCACCATAATATATTCTACACCAATTTGCACCGTGAACGAAAATGTGTGTTGTTTCATCATTGATGGAGGGAGCACCAAGAACATGACGCCTACTCAAATGATGGAGACATTGAGCCTTGTGACTCAAAAGCATTCCCAATCGTATTCTCTTACGTGGTTGAAGAAGAATAGAATCAGTATTGACATGAAGTATCTAATGGAGTTTTCAATTGGAGGCTAGATATAGGACTAGGTGTGGTGCAAGGTGTAAGCACAAAACACTTTTGGAACAAGATCAACGAGAAGTAATGGAGAAATAAACACTTCACTAAGAAAGAGTGATTGCAACACTTGAATGCTTAAGAAACTTGAATAGCTCTTAGATGGATACAAATGAGGGGGGAACACCTATTTATACTCCTCTCCAAAACTAAGTGAGCTTTTTAGATTACAATAAATTATATTAATTTTTAGATAATTCTACATTATTCTTTACATATAAATGACTAGAGCTTTCCACAATATTCTAGAGTTCTCTTGAAACAAGTTTCTTTCAGCATATTCTCTTTCTTTTCAGTTTTTTTTTCTAGAATGTCGTGGAATCTTCTA